>SKCR01049022.1:0-40286 GCA_019454045.1 Zanthoxylum bungeanum
GCAATTTCTTTAGTTGTGTTTTATTGTATAAGAAAAGCAGGGGACATTGTAAGAGACTGAGATAAAAAAATATAAGAAGAAATATTAATACATTACATGATTTTGGACTTTAATTGTTTGCATAATCAATGAAGGGACATAATTCAACGTCCATACGCTGGACTGGGTTTTGCGTTTACAGCCTTCCAGCCACTCAGGCCAAGTTTGTTGACCCGTTGACTTTTATCAGGACCATTTTAGTACAAACGAAACCATTTGAACTCAGTTGAAATTATAGAGAACTACAGGTGCATAAACTAATAATAACAAAAAAGTTCAAAATATAAATGGATTAGATTTATAGGTTAGGGTTTTCGATTTAGCGGTAGCAGCAGAAACCAGACCGGGCCATAGAAATGGAGAACGGAAACGAGAAAGTGATGAGTCTGGTTCAATTGCCACAGAAAGCCTTAAAGCATGTTCAGTTTAAGGCGAAGGAAGTGGAGAATGTTTACAAGTCGTGGCTGGCGAAGCAGTCGTTGCCGATGGAGGCTGCCGTTGTGACGGCCTCCGCCGCCGCCAACGGCGCTGCAATCGGTGCTTTTTTGGGAGTTATTACTCAAGACATCTCTTCGTCTTTGCCCACTCCTCCTACTCAGACTTCCCTTAACCCTGAGGCCATGGCCCCTTTCCAGCAAGTCCAGGTCTAAATTGATTGATTAATTAATTAATCAAGAAGATTTATTTATTTACTTTATTTATTTAATTTTTTGCTCACAAATCAATTATAATAATTCTCTTGATTGCTTTGCTTTGCTTGCTTACAGGCTGTCGCTGGAGGTCCCTTTGTCCAAGCTCGTAACTTTGCTGTCATCACTGGTGTCAATGCCGGCATCTCTTGTGTCTTAAAAAGACTCAGAGGCAAGGAGGATTTGGAGTCTAGGTGAGCTGAAACTATAATCCATCAAAGTATAAGTAGTCTAAAATAAAATTATCAAAAACTGCAACCTGTGAAGTATTGATTTTATTCAAATAATTCAATGTTAGTGCCTTGCCATCTCCATCTGCGCATCATTTATTGACATACATTACATATGCGCACATATTTTACATTGATTGTAGAATGCGAAAGGTTACCGCGTTGGCAGCTCAATGATTGATTTCATGAGCAGATGTACTTTCCCGAAGATTTAATGTCAACTATTTAATTATCTATTCAAGAATTTAGGTTAAAAGTTGTCTACTATCCTATTTTATTTAATATTTTTCCATTTTAAGTAGGGCCATATGCTTTGTTGTTCGTCATAATTTAAATCTGTAATATTGATTTTCGCCTAATAGATGCAAAAAATCCACAGTCTTCCTGGTTTCAGATGATGGGAATTTTCCAATTAGATTGGGTGCTTATTGCGGATCTTTATTTTTTACCTCCTTCCCTTTTCTCTTTTGGTTCTCTTCTTAGGGTTCACATCAAAACAACTTTTATAACCCTTTATTGTCAAAAGCACAGACACATTCATTCAAGCCTGATAGATGCCACCACTTGTCCATGGTTACCGTAGAAACGACCACCATCCTCATCCTAAGTTGTAGATCTACCACTTGGGATCCTTGCATAATTTTTTTTAAAAAAAAAATTAGAAAAATCAAAATCAAAAGAGAAAAAGAAATAGAAAGAGCCAAAAGGTCCTTTTATTTTGCGCCAAAAAAAAAAATTAGAAAAATCAAAAGAGAAAAAGAAATAGAAAGAGCCAAAAGGTCCTTTTATTTTGCGCCAAAAATCTTCAACTAGCGCTATTATTTGCTGCAATCGATCTATGTTGAGTGGATAGTTGCCACCATCCTAAGAACAATGTGAGAAAGCCGATTCGTCACCTGTGGAAGCTTGTCACCCTACAATCAATGTTCGAAAACTCCAATATGTGGTGCGAGATGATTTCCAGTTTGGGACGAGGCGGACAGCCTTGAGGCGGTCGCGACAAAAGCGTCAATCCAAACACGGGAAAAAATGATAACACAAAAAATACACACACACACACACACACACACATATATATATATATATATATATATATGTATGAATGTATGTATGTATGTATGTATTTATGTCATAATTATCAATAAGAACACATGATCACATATACTAGGCATTAAAAAGAAGATTCAAATACTATGCGTTTCATTCATAGGCATCAAATGTCAAACCCACACTAACTGAGAGAATATACCAAATGTTGTTGAATTTGGACATATATTTAACATAGGATGGTTAATTTATTAATAAAAGATGTTATAAAATGTGAATATCATGAATTCATTTTGGTTTGGTTATTGACTCACGCTGACATATCAGGTATCGATCTACTCGGACAGGTCGCAGTTGGTCGGGGCGCGCTGCCCCCGAAGGAGAAAAGAAAATTAAAACTAACATTAAGAAGAAATTGAAGGAGTTGATGAAGACAAGCATGGTGGAGTTGGTTGAGTTGATAATTGTTGATTGACTTGAAGAATAAAGAGAGTTTTATAATTTTAGGGTTAGGGTTTTTTCCCATTATTTCTTGTGGCTTTTTCAAGTGATGGGAGTTGAAGTTGGGAGTCAGACTCCCGACTTTGGCATCCTTACACACACATAAATACACATACTTGTATATATATATTTATTTAATTTTTTTTTTAATTTGGCTATTGGTTTTGCGGGTCAGATCGGGGAGTCCGAGTCGATCTGCCTTGCGTCACGCCTCTATCTGAGTCGAAGCGGCCCGCAACAAAATCAAGCGTGAGGCGGCTTCCTCAAGGTTCTAGCCATCACGAAAGTGCTGAGGCGCCAGTTCAGTTCGATTGTTTCGAATCATGCCTACAATCAATGTTCGAAAACTCAGTATGCAGTGTGAAGTGGCCACCTGCTTGAGGCAAGGCAGACAACCTTAAGGCGGCAGCCTCAATCCAAACATGGGAAAAAGAATACAACTATATAAAATAAAAGTATAAATTCTTAAAATTATCAAATCAAATCAAATCATCCACAACACATAAAATATCCATCAAATTTAAATAAAATGAAATTTTTTTTTGTTGAAAAAGCTAAAAGTCTTACCAATGTTAAAGGCAAGAGGCGCACGCCTCACAAATATGAAGTGCACGCTTCACAGATATGAGACACGCATTTATTAATAATAATTATAAATTTATAATAAATGCATCATGATCTTATAAATGTAAAAAATAAAAATACATAGTAATATTTCTTAGTCTATTTTCTATTGTCCAATCATAATAAATAACAACATATGCATAGTTTACTTTTGGACAATATCAACTCAAAACTCACCACCAAAAACACAATATATCACCTTAAATTCATAACAAATCAAATTACATAAAAAGAAAAAAATCAAATCAAATTATATAAGATGGAAAATAAATTAAAATTAGATGAAGAGAAAAAAAAAGAACAGAAAAAAATAATAATGAAGGAAAAAAAACAAAAACAAGCAAAAAAGAAGAAGAAAATAAAAGGGAGCTGAATCGGACAGAAAGTCCCGACTTCAACTTTCATATGTATATATATATATTTTTTAATTTTGTTTTAGAAAATTGGTTATTTGCGTTGGGGTGTCCGCCTCTCACGGAGTCGATACGCCCCATCTCCAAATTGGTTGAGGCGGGCCACCTCAATTAATGGAGGCGGCCCAAGTAGATTTTCTGGATCAAGGTGGCTGCCTCGAGGCAGCACCAGCGTCGGTGCGGTCGAGAAACGCCTTGAGGCACCGCTTCATCCGAGTTTTGAAACATTGCCTACAATTGACCATACTAACCACATCATGTTCATAAGCATGTTTTAGTCTGCCAACCTTGTCTGTTGATCAAGGTGGCTGCCTCGAGGCAGCACCAGCGTCGGTGCGGTCGAGAAACGCCTTGAGGCACCGCTTCATCCGAGTTTTGAAACATTGCCTACAATTGACCATACTAACCACATCATGTTCATAAGCATGTTTTAGTCTGCCAACCTTGTCTGTTGAAATTCACGACTGAAGGGTGTCACACGTCCCTCTATAGCTATAGTTGCACTTGTGTATCACATCGCCCTCTCTCTTAACCTATTTCTCTCAGAACCTTTTCTTTTTGTTTTGGATTTTGCTATGGTAATTTATAGGTTACACTTTTGATACAGGTTTGTTATTTAAGAAAGTGCTGAAGAAATCATTCATGCTGGATTTTGTGTAATTTTTTTTTGAAGAAAGTTGACTTTGAGTAATTAAGATTATTAAGTACTTTTGCAGTATGGTGGCAGCGTTTGGTTCTGGAGCTGCATTTTCTTTAGTGAGTGGCGTGGGTGGTGCAAATCCGGTAGGGAATGCCATCACCTCTGGATTTCTATTTTGCACTTTTTCAAGGTGGCTCATACAAGGTAAGCACTGTTCATTATTAGGAAGGATTTTAATATTTCAGCAGAAATTCAAATGGTACAGCATGTTCAATGCATGATTGGATTTTTGAACATGGTAGCAAGTGTAGTAACATTTACAGGAATTGTAATATCTTTTTTATGATGAAATGAAAAGTTGACATGCCAAAAATTGAAAATCAGTGGCAGCTGAAAATTATCATATGTAAATGAAGTTTCTTGTTATTATTTCTTAGTTATGATAGTCTAATATTCATGATCATATGTTTGTGGATCTTATTTAGGCTGAGAATAATTTTTGTATGACCATTCAGATAGGTGAGATGTGGCAATCGAAGCAGCCCACTGCTGACGATGTTTATTATGCCAGAACAAGAGGCATGCTAGATAAGCTTGGCCTGCAGAATTACACGAAAAATTTTAAGAAAGGCTTGTTAACTGATAGCACTTTGCCTTTGCTAACTGATAGGCAAGTTGTTAAATCTTTCTTTAATTAGCTTATCATTACATTTGTTGCAAACTGTACTTACTAGTAATTGTGTGAACTTTATATCAAGATGGCCTTAAGTAACTGTCATGATGTTTTTCAGTGCTCTTAGAGATGTGCGTATCCCTCCGGACCGAGGCTTCTCATTCTTGATCACATTCAGAGGTCTATTAATCTGTCATTAATTATATAGTTATCCCTTCAATAAATGATTTTCTCACTTGTGGCAATGACAAATCTTTTTCTTTTTGTTTAGGGACCCTGAGCTGAAAAAGAGTTAATGAAGTTGTAGCTGACTCACCTTGTGAAACTGGTTAAGCATCGAAGGGTACCTTTTAATTTATGGGGATTTATTTCTGGGTAATAGTTTTTATCTTATAGTTTCTAGCTCCAGTATGACACAATTGATATTATGTATGATATTAGTGACAATTTCTTAAAATTAAATGGCAGATTTGAATTTTGCTTAATGCTTATGACATGAATGGAGAGTGCGAAGTATTTCACTTACATAGCTTCACTAGAAATACTTCTTTGTGCTTTGCAATCCGGGTGATGAAACTCAAGTCCACATTTCTAAAGATCTCTTGTAAGTTTGTAATGGCCTATTACAAGGTTTATAAACGTGGACTTAGAGCTTCATCACCTTGGATTGTATCAAAACTCAGCATCATTATTTTATAATATCTTAATTAGCATTTATTGGTAGCACAAAATTAAATATCTAATATCTTAATTAGCATTTATTGGTAGCACAAAATTACTCACTAATAGATATTTATTCTACTTCTTTCCAGCGGCAGAGCCATATCTTATAAATAAATGAAAATTTGATTTATCATAATAAGATAATTTTAATTTGTCTCTTAGGAGTATCTATCTTTTTTGTGAAAATCAAAATTTTCTCACCGAATTACACTACAAGAATTATGGCTTTTAGCGTCCAATAATTTAGCGTCGAAATAATTTTCGACGTTAAAAATCACTTTTAACGTCGTAAATAATATTCGAAGTCAAATATCAAGATTTTAGCGACGAAACCAATATTCGCCGCCAAATATTCAATTTTTTTCGTCGAAACAAAGTATCGACGCTTAAAGTACACTTATAGCGTCGAAACATATTCGACGCTAACTTATTTTACTATTCCAATAATTTTTGGCGCTAAATGTTATACTTTTAGCGTCACATATATTTGTCGACGCCAAAAACTATACATTTAGCGTCGACTAAGTAGCGTCGCTAAAGGTTTAGGAAGATTCCACCGACAATCCTCTGATCTTTAGCGTCTAAATGTATGTCGACGCTAAAAATTGGACATATAGCGTCGAAATAGTTTATTCGACGCGAAAAATAACAACAATTAGCGTCGAAAAAATAAATTCGACGCTAAATATAGATTAAAATGCAGAATGTCACCAACCATTCTCCCCCTCTGTTTTTTCTCCAATTCTCTTCATTTCATCATCTGAAATCTCAGAATCTGTCATCTGCAACCTCACAACTCTCCTACAAATTTTCAATAAAATTGTAATCAATTTTCCATAAGGTAAGTCTTCTTTTATATTTCTTTATTATTTTTCAATTTTTATGATTATGTTTATTATATACTTTTTGTTAATGATTTATGGTTCATATATGTAGATTAAGTTAATTAATTAACTAAATAGAATTTTTCTGTAAACTATTTACTTTATCAACTAAATATATATATATATATATGCTTCAATAAATAATTAATGAATTAGTAATGTTGATGAATGTAATATGATATTTAATAATTATATTATTATATTTAGGTATTTCGCTTAAATGGATAGAAATTGGATGAGCTCGCTGGATAGATTGAGTGTTGAATATCGTAATGGAATGTATGAGTTTATGGAAGTCGCAAAGCAACACATTGATGCAGAAGGTCGTATTCGGTGTCCATGTGCAAATTGTTTGAATAGGAAAAGGAAACGGTTAGATGAAGTTCATAATCATTTATACATGTCAGGAATATCACAAACTTACCGTACGTGGATTTATCACGGTGAGCAGTATAATTCTCAGTCACAGTTTATTGATTCCGGTGAAGGGAGCAGTAGTTACAATCAACCTGTAAACGATGAGATAACCGATGCTTTGCATGACTTACAAGGTCCACAACTTGATCATAGTGTCAGTGGTGACATGCCAGTGTTAAGTGGAAATGATCAAAATTTATTTAGTGAACTACTTTTTTTTTTGAACACATTTAGTGAACTACTTGATGAGGCAAAAAAAATTCCATTTGAAGGTGCTGAAATGTCGATCTTGAATTTCGTTGTGAAATTATTATACATTAAAGTGATCAATAGAATGACCAACAAAAGTATTGATATGATGCTAGAGTTACCGGGCCAAATGTTACCGGTTGGAAGCGAATTGCCTAAGTCGTACTACGAGGTAAAGAAAATGTTGCGTGATCTGGGAATGGTGTATGAATCCATTCATGCTTGTAAGTATGATTGTGTATTATTTCGTGCAGAATATGAATCACTTGAATATTGTCCGATATGTGGTGAAAGTCGGTTCGAAGTTCGTGGTACGGGGAAAAAGTGCCTCAAAAGATATTGCGATATTTTCCTTTAACCCGCCCAGGCTGCAGAGATTGTTCATGTCACGACACACACGCAACTGACATGATGTGGCATCGTGAAAAGAGGATCGGTGCAAATGGCATACTTAGACATCCTGCGGATGGATGAACCGAGTGGAAGGAATTTGATGACATGTACCCCCCTGTTTCGCTGAGGACCCCCGTAATGTCAGGTTAGGTCTTGCCTCTGATGGTTTTAACCCATTTGGGAATATGTACAACTCTTATAGCATTTGGCCCGTTATTGTTATTCCATATAACTTACCTCCATGGAAATGTATGAAGGATCCGTTTATGTTTATGTCATTGTTTATCCCTGGTCCACGTTCCCCTGGTAAAGATTTGAATATTTACTTGAGTCCATTGATCGATGAGTTACAAACATATGAATGTGGGTGTGCATACCTATGATGCAGCTTCCGAGTAGTATTTTCAGATGCATGCCGCATTATTATGGACCATTAATGATTTTCCAGCTTATGGTACATTATCTGGATGAAGCACTAAGGGATACATGGCATGTCCAATTTGTGCGGGTCAAACACCTTCGCAACGATTACGGAATAAAATAGGATACATAGGGCACATGAGATTTCTTGAGTTGAGTCCTTCCTTGGCGGATGAGTAAATTATTTAATAACGGTCAACATGAACCTCAGAGTATGCCCAGTCCATTGTCTGGATTCGACATAGTTTGCCAACATCAACATCTCAGAGACAGTACACCAGGTAAACATCCTAATAATAGAGATAAAAATCGAAAACGCTTACCTGAAGAGTTGAATTGGACAGGAAATAGTATTTTCTTTGAGTTAGAATATTGGGGGACTCTGAGTTTGCGACATAATTTGGATGTAATGCATATAGAAAAAACCATTTGTGAGAGTTAGTGGGCACACTATTCAATATTCCAGGTAAGACAAAAGACACTGTAAATGCTAGATTGGACATACAAGATCTTAGAATTCGTAGTAAATTGCATTTACAAGTCACTCTCGAGGTCTTATTAAGCCATCTGCTAGTTATGTGCTCACTCAATCAGAGAGAAAATCATTATGTGATTGGCTGAAAATGGTTAAATTCCCTGATGATTATGCATTGAATATTGGGCGTTGGGTCAGAGATGATACAATAACGGGATTAAAAAGTCACGATTGTCATGTGCTTCTCGAGATTCTCCTTCCTGTTGGCATTCGACCTTATCTCCCCCCGAGTGTATGCGACGTCGTACTTGATCTATGTGGCTTCTTTAAACAATTATGTCAGAGGACATTAACCACAACTGTTATTGACGAACTTGAGCGAGGAATCGTGATAATCCTATGCAAGCTAGAGCGAATTTTGCCACCCGTTTTTTTTGATGTGATGGTACATTTGGCCGTGCATTTACCGGCTGAAACTAGAAAAGGGAGGTCTTGTTCATTACAGATGGATGTATCCCATTGAGAGGTACTATATATATACAGTTTTAAATTTACATTCTTAAATTTTTACTGTGCATTGAATTTAGTTTTAATGCAAACTTGTTGTCATATCCGCAGGGCTTTGGGAGATTACAAACAATATGTGAAAAACAAGCGGCGCCCTGAAGGGTCAATAGCTGAAGCTGTTGTAATAAGTGAAGCAATAATATTTTGTTCGATGTACATGCATAATATTGAAACTCATTTTAATCGTCGGCCACGAAACTGTGATGGAGATGCAAGTAATTCGCAAGATATCACAATGTTTCGTCAAAATTGCAGACCATTTGGAGCAGTAGGTGTCAAATTACTGACCCTTCAGGAAGTTCAACGTGCGCATTGGTTTTATATTGAGTAATTGTGAAGTGCAACCGTATTTAACGTAAGTTTTTCTGGTGCATAACCATAATATTTTTGCCATACATTAACCTAACTCATTTTTTGTAGGCAACATCTAACAATGCTACAATGTGGTGGTGACCATAACGTTGATGAAACACACAAAAAAGAATTTCATAAATGGTTTGAGACAACTGTAAGGCCTAATATTTTATATTTATTTTTATCCTAACATTACATATTTCGGTTTGTTATATAACACATCTATTTCTCTCATTGTTAGATTAATAACCAAGTACAAAATGGTCAATTGGACTCGTCATCCTCGTTGGTTTCTTGGCTTATGGGCCTCAAAAGCAGGCTTATGAATACAGTGGATGCATTGTCAACAGAGTTAGATTTCATACCGAACAGCGAGATGTTACTCATGTGACTCAGAATTATGGAATTGTAGTCCAAGGAGAACACGACTCAGATCTTATTGACTTCTACGGAGTGTTGCAATTGGTCATTGAGTTGATATACCGACCCAGACGACATATTGTGCTATTCGACTGTAAGTGGTTTGACACAAATGACAGAAATGAGAATTCAAGTTAGTAATCATCTAACGTCAATTAATATTCAACGTTTTTGGTACAAGAATGATCCATACATTTTTTGTACCCAAGCACGTTCAGTGATATATATATCTGATCCAAAGTTAGGAAATGGATGGATGGTGGTAGAAAAGTTACAACATAGGGGCATTTGGGACACGCAGGAGAAAGATAGAGTTGACATATCAGATGATGAAACACAAGAAGTCTCCGGCAACTTCGAAGTTCCTGAACAGATATTTTATGGACCAACTGTCACCGTTCCTGAAAATATCGCATTAACACGAGATAGTACATACGTTGAGATAATTCCTCATTCTGAAGTGAGCGTGAAGTAACAAATGAAGAAGAATTTGACACTGAAGATGACTTCGATTCCAGTCACGAATCCTCAAATACCGAAGATAATAGTGATTAATGAAGTTAGTGTATTTTGTGATTGATGAATAATTTTCTGGATTATAATGTATGGTTGTTGTTTTTAATTATTATTTAAATATGGTTTTTGTTTTTAATTATTATTTAAATATGGTTGTTGTTTTTAATTATTATTTAAATATGGTTGAAAGATTGTCGTAATTAATTATTAATAGTATAATTATCATATAATTGTTATTATTATTTTTAATGGTAGACATTTAGCGTCGAAATATAATAATCGACGCTAAATGTCTTTTAGCGTCGATTATTATATTTCGACGCTAAATAAAAAATTAAATTTCCCGGAAAAACAACCCTAATTTTTTTATAAACCGCCAACTTTTTAGCGCGTCGAAATATATTTACTTTTGGCGTCGAATAATGTCGACGCTAAATGTCTTTCATTTAGCGTCGATGTATTCAATTGCGACGCTAAATAAAAAATTAAATTTCCTAGAAAAATAACCCTAATTTTTTAATAAGCCGCCAACGTTTTAGCGTCGAAATTATTTACTTTTGGCGTCGAATCATTTCGACGCTAAATGTCCATTAAATCCCTAAAACCAATGTCTTATTCTTTCTCGGCTCAGACGATAAAAACGGGTTCTCACTGTCTTCTTCTTCTTCCTCCGCTCCAACCATTCTCTTCTTCAGCAAATTCATCCAATTTAGAGGTAAGTCTCATTTGTTCTCATTCTCATTTCAGTTTGTTTCAGTTTGTATGATATATGAATTGAGATTAGATTGGAGTTTGGGTGAGATTATGGGCGTATGATGGCTGAAGTGAGGCAGATTTGGCGTGAGTGTAAGGGCTGTAATGAGGAAGATTTGTGTGGCTGGTTCAAGGGCTAATGAGGCAGTGTTTCAAGGGACGAGTCTTGGTGCGTTGAGTGCTAGGGGGCTGGGACGTGTTGAGTGCTAGGGGCGTGAGGTGTTGAATGCTAAGGCTGGGACGTGTTGAGTGGTGTTGTGCGTAGGCGTGAGTGAATGGGGCTGTTTGAGTGAAATTGGCGTGAACATGGAGAAGGGATATCCTAATCAATGTGGGATTGAGTGGCTGCTTGTGAGGGTCTGTTGGGTGTGAATAGATGGGTTGTTTTAGGTGTGTTTTGGCGTGAACAAGGGCTGCTCGTGGGGGGCTATTGAGCGTGTTTATCAGGGGTTGTTTTAGGGGTTGCTGGGCGTGAATTAGGGGCTGTTTGGAGAGGCTATTGATGCATGAATCAGGGGCTGTTTGGAGGGGTTGGATTCGCAGAACAGCAGTAAATTACTGCTGTAGATGTTTGCGGAGAGTTGTGGAATTTGAACTGTTATTGTCGGTTCGTTAGCATTTGATTTTATGTTTTTATTTGCTTTTGTTCCTGTCTGATTGTTTAGTTATATGAAAATATAATTTGATCCTTTGAAGTTTACACGTGTATTTAAGGATCTCATTCTTCTATAGATGCATTTCATAGGTCTAGATAGTAGAAGAGCTTGTGAGTGCCGTGAGGGACTAGAAGAGCTTAAGGGTTTGGAATTGCATGGCTTGTGGTGAATTTGGCGTTGTTTGCTTGTGGCTATGTGAGTGAGAGCTTTGTATATTTTTGTTTGTGATTCTTGTATGTGAGTGAGATTTAGGTGAGCGAGAGAGGGAAGGCCAAGGCCGAGAAAATTCTGATTAACATTAAATTTTGGAATGTGTTTGGTTTGGTTAAGTTTAGTTTGGTTTGGTTTGGTAATATAATGTTCATACATATACTATAAAATGCATGTGTTTGTTTGGTTTGGTTCTATTACATTCAAAATGTGGTATGAACTTTTTGTTTTTTGCAGATGGCACCGGGCAATCGCAGACGGGCTAATGCGACTCCATCTACATCAGCATGGACAACTGGCCCTGGTGGAGCCTCTGCTAGCACAGGTGAGTCCAGTACAACGAATGGTCGAGGACGCACATGTGGCATGGGGTTGTCTAAGTACGTTAAGACTCACGGCCGTATCCGGATTGAGATATCAGATGATGGACACAGTCAAATCGGACAACATAATTCAGCGTTTAATACAGCCATAAGAGTTGTAGCTCGATATGAAGCTCCCCAAAACTATGTTTCTTGGAGAAAGATACCGTGAGAGACGAAAATCAACCAGCTATTCTCTTCAATACATGTAAGTTTTCGATATTGTTTGTTAGTTAACATTTGTATTTTATACTGATTTTTACTCGGTTGCTATTCATGTAGGAGTGGTTCGACTTCGATCTGACCAAAGTGAATGTCCAACAATATATTGACTACCACATGGGGAAAAGTTATAAAGATTATAGGACAAAAGTCCTGAAAGCAATATTCGACGAACATGGACCTTCAGATGCTCCACAACACAAGCCTGATTTTATAGAGGAGCAAGACTGGACATTCTTATGTGAGCTTTGGTCTACCAAAAAACACGAGGTAAATTTTGAAATAAACGGAAATTTATACTTGTCTTTGTTTTCGGTACTTACATTGTTGGTAAATGCAGGATAAATGTCACGCAAATGCGGAAAATCGAAGTCACTTGCGTTTTAACCACCGTGGAGGTTCGAAGCCATTTATCCAACATCGTGACGAACATTCTGAGGTAAATATATCCTAACGTAAAATTTAACAGTTCATTGGTTTAACTAATGTGGAATAATATTGAATTTATTTTCTGTTTATAACAGAGTAACACAGGTGAAGTGTAATCATTTCCAGATTTTTTCCGTGTGACGCATTACAATGAGAGAAACAAATGGATAAATGAAGAAGCCGAACGCTGCTATGTAAGTTTCAGTTTTTAAAATAAAATAATTAATATTATATATATTAATTTTTTTTCTCAAATTCTAATATTAACTTATTTTTTGAAACAGAACGAAATGATGGAACTCCAACATCAAACTCAAGAGACAAGGTCCGACTCGATACCAGATGAGCAGTTGTCGCAATTGGTTTTCAAGAATCAGACAGCTTACAACGTTGGCCTTGGCACTCGTAAGAAGCCGACGTCATCTGCACGCAGTACTGTTAATTCGGAAAATGCCTCTCTTCGAGACGAGTTAGCCACCACCCGAGACGAGCTACAACAGACTAAGGACGAGCTAAAACAGGTCAAGGTGGACCACGAGAAGAGGATGGAGGATCTCCAACAGCAAATGATGGTTTTTCGTCAGATGTTGGAGGCCTCAATCAGTCAGGGTGCATCGGGCTCGAGCGTCCCCCATCACAGCAGCAATAAATTTTATATTTGGTTTTGTATAAATATTTTGAACAAATAGTTTTAATATAATATGTTTTTTTTCTAAAAAAAATTGAATATAATCATTATTATAATATTTCGTAATTCTGTTATTAATCATAATTTTTTTCAATTAAATTAAATATTAAATCAATTATTTTAGACTAAAAAGAAGTAAATTAATAATTTTTTAAAAAAATAAATTTTTTTTAACAATTAGCGTCGACACATTCGACGCCAAAATATTTATTTTGGTGTCGAACATGTCGACGCTAATAGTAACAAGAAAATCAGATATTACTTTTTTTACTATACTCTAGCGTCGAAAACTTTCGACGCTAAAAGTTAGACTTTTAGCGTCGACTTATTTCGTCGCCCAATATAACCTATAGCGTCAGAAAATTTAATTTAGCGTCGAAAAATATTGGACGCCAAATACAGTCTTTAGCGTCGCAATTTTTTAAATCGACACGAAAAGTTATTCTCGTCGACATTTCAGCGTCCACTGTTGGCGTCTGATTATTTCGACGCTAAAACTATTTTGCGTCGAAAATATGGTTTTTGGCGTCGATTTATTTCGACGCTAAAGGGTATAATTTTTATAGTGTTAATAGACCAAAGTGGAAAATAAAAATTTTACAAATGACAATGTTATTCTTCAAAAAATTATTATAAAAATTTACTAAGAATTAAGGAGTAGTAGACTCATAAATTAACTTTAGAGGAATTAAGGAGTGGAAGACTCATAAATTAACTTTCGAGACTAGTTTAAATAGTCGTATAATTTAATAATTAAAACAAATCCACTCTATAGATATTATAATCAAAAGTCTACTCGAAGTCTAAATACATACATTTGTAAGACATGCCAACAAGTCTACCAAAATTAAGTTTAGAAATATGCTCCCCTCAAATATTTGAGAGAAATATACCTTTAATCCATATTGGATAAGAAAGAGAAAGGTAATTAAGCCCCCATGGCTAGACCCGACCGGCGGTTCGGAACCGAACTGAACCGACCGGTTTCCAGTTCCACACTTAAGTGGAACCGGAACCTTGAACCGAACCGAAACCGACTGGTTCGGATCCGAACCTTTTTTTAAAAAAAATTTTCAAAAATAAATTAAAATAAATGAGATTAATTTTATAAATAAATAAAATTATTACATTGAAGAGCTTGAACTTAAATTTTTATCTTATTTAAGTTGCCTACGTATGCTCCAGGGGTGAGAGGAATCAAAGCTCACGTAGTTCCATTACAATTTTAAGACATTTCCCCTTTGTAAATTTACAATTTTACAATTATCAATCATCATTATCAGTTGATCATTCAGCTCCGGTTTCGCTTGCATTTGTTGTTGCAGATGCATTATCGAACAAATCTTCAAAATCATTGGGGGCATCTTCTTGTTGTCTCAGATCAGCTCGAGTCCAATCATCCACACAAGTTGTTGCTTCTAGAGTGATTGGTTGTAATGAAGTTCATCTAGCTTCCAATATATTGCCTCCCAAGCTGAAGGCTTGCTCAACCGCAACTGTGGAAATAGGTGCTGCCAATATCTCTTTAGCAATAATTGATAAAACATGATATATATATTTTGATGTCGGTTCCACCAGTCAAGGATTTTAAAATTTTTACTAACTAAACTTTCAGTAGGAAACTCGAAATTTATAAATAAATAATTATCTAATTTGGGGTTATTAGTTGTCGTATCCCTAGTTTTTTTATTTCGTTGCAATAACCAACGATCCCATGCGCTAAGTCTTGTTTGAATTACCGGGTCGCTACTACTAGATTCACTCAATGTTCCTAAGTTATATCTTACAATATAATCATTAAATAACTCAATTAAATCATTTCTTAATTTCGTCATTATTCTTGTAATATCAATTTCTTCTAATATTCCTAAATAACCATAGTAAACTTGTAAAGCACCATTCAAACCTTCTAATTTAAATCTAAGATAAAGTAAATGAATGTCTCTAAAATAATTCAATCATTTTACCTTCATAACAGTAATGGCTTCTAACAAAACAATATCATTAGGATCGCTACTTTCAGCATGTTCATCGAGAGCACCAACAATATTCAAACTTTCAAGAAGAAATAAATGTGTTGTTGGATAATAAACACCGCTAAAAGTTAAAGTAGTTTCATTAAAAAATTTTAAAATATATAAATTGTTTTCATAAATATCCCATTGACTAGGATAAAGTGTGACTTTTGAACATGTTGAGAAAAAAAACAACATAATGCATCTTTGTATTGAAATGCTTGATATAAAAGAAAATAAGTTGAATTCCAACGTATTGGAACATCTCTTGAAAATTTAATCGGTTTAATACCATTTATTTTACAAAACTTCGTTCATTCTCTCCTAACTTGAGAATATGACCAAATACAATTTAGTGCCATTTTAATAGGATCAAGAAAATGTGATAATAATTTTAGACCGTCTTGAACACATAAGTTAAGGACATGACATGTACAACGAATATGAAAAAATTGACCCCTAAATTTGGTTCACATAAGGATTTTAAATCATTGATGGATGCGGTATTTGCAGATGCATTATCAAATCCAATTGTTAAAATTTTGTGCAGTAAACCATATTCATAAAAAATTACCTTCATCATTTTATAAATATTTTGTGCAGTATGTTGGTCATCAAAAACTCTAAATGCAATAAGTCGTTTTTGCATGGTAAATGATGCATCAATCCAATGACAAGTCACACTCATGTATGAGTGTGTTTGCCAATGGTCACTCCAAATATCAGAACATATAGAAATACGACATTTCATCTATTTAAATATTTCATTTAAAATAATTTTACCATCTTTATATAATTTAAAAATATGACGTTTTGTTGTGTTTCGAGTCATTCTACATGCAGAAGGATTTAAAGCATTATGCACGTAATTAGTAAAATGAAATTTTTCACCAAAGCTTAAAGAAAGATGTGTCATACAAGTTAATTTCGTAAATTCTTCTCTATTTTTTGCATCAGAATATTTAAATAAATCTACAACACTCGTACCTCTACTAGATGATGCGTACCTGGCCATTTGAGTTTGCGTCGTATCAATTCCAAGTTCAACCGGATGATGACTTTCCATGTGCTTGATCATATTGCCGTATCCACCAGAAAATTTGTAAATAACCAACAATAGTTGCAAATTGCTCGTTGTGTATCATCTTCTAAGCGTTCCAAATGAAAACGAATTTTGAAAACATCCGAGGAACGAGCCTTAACTTCTCTTCTCCGTGATTGTGCACCGACACTAGGGCCGCTCTCTTAGGTTGGCATATTTGACATTATGTTCTCAGATGAGCTTGCCATTTTTCGTTTGAGAAATTATGAAGAAAAATAAGAAAATTGACTAATTGCGAATGATAATAACTAATTGAATTGAGATTGAGAATAAGAGAATTGTATGAATTGAGATTGAGAATAAGAGAATTGTAGGAAATGAGAGAGTTGAGAATTTGGTGTGTTGAAATAATGAAAAATGAATCCTATTTATAGAGTTTTAGAATTTTTTGGATACCAAAAATGCCCCTAAATATAACTGTTTTATTACCATTATTAGGGATATATTAGTAATTTATATTTTATTTTATTATATATATTTTTTAAAATAGTTTATTTTATTTTATTTTTTTTATATTAAGGTTGGCTCCCTGCTCCCCCAACGGCAACTAGCCGTTGGGGACGAGGGTTCCTGTTGGAACCGTAGACCGGTTCGGATTGGGGTCGAACCCCAACCGAACCGGTCGGCCACGGTTCCGGTTTTATTCCGGTTCCGAACCGGAACCGTGACCGGGTCTACCCATGGCCATTGCTGCTGCATAAGTTACTATTAAGAGAGAATAATTGAAATTTTTGGAGATTACTATTTGAAACTTTTAAAAAAAATATTTAAATGAAGAAAATATGAAAAATAGAATTTAAAATTTACAAAATTTGATGAATATCTTCAATTTAATTTTTTTTTTTTAAAAAAAACCTCAAAAAGAGAGTAAATGTAAGGGTGATTATAAGCATGCACTAAATTATTTCCCTAATGTGTTTGCGTCCTAATAAGATAATCCGGACCCGGGTTCGCACGGGTCCGGTCCGGAAAAAAATAATGAAAAAAATAAAATAATATGCATATATATATATATAAAATATAATAGAATATAATTAAAAATATAAAAGAATTGAAATAAAATTAATTAAATTGACAAAATCTAAATATAAATATAAAATAATACAATTAAAAATTAAAAAAAATAAACAAAATAGTGAATCGGGTATCCGAATCCGGATCGGGTAGACCCAGGTCCGCACCGGGTAGACCTGGGTCCGGACCCGGATATATTTACCCGGCTCCGGAACCGGACCCGAGGTGAAGAAATTCCTTGCTGATCCGGACCCGGATCCGACCGGACCCGGGTCTTGATCCAGATTTTGCCATCCCTATACTTGCACATGCTTGGATAAGATGTCACTTAGATGTTCTGTAAGTCCAATTTTTTTTTCTTTGAAATCGTAAGAAATCTCATCGCCAAATCACCATTTACGGAATTAAGCGGAGCATGTAAAATCTCCAACTGTCTCAGGTTCTTACAAGAACTGCACTCACTGGATTCGAACTCAGGACCTCAAAGTGAGATTCTGAGCCTTACACCACCAAACCACGTCCCTTAGGGCCGTAAGTCCAACTCCTAAAATCAGATTCATTCATGCACAAAATCTAACTGCATTCCGCCATTAGCTTGCACAGATTTGGATACGGGTACGGTAGGGGCACGAACACAGATACAAGAAACACTATTTGTAAAAAAATTAGGACGCAAACACATTAGGGAAATATAAAATAAAATAAATATATTTATATAATTAATTTAAAGAATTAAACGAAAAAATACAAATAATATAATTGAAGGAAACCCACCATTTTATAATACATCAATTGTCAATAGTAGGGGTGGCAAAACGAATCAACGAATATAATTTGTATTGAATCCTAAACGAATCGAATAAAAAAAATGATGAATTCGTATTCGATTCGTTTATTAAACGAATCTTAATCAAGATTCGTATTCGATTCGTTTATTAAACGAATCGAATACGAATATTCGTTTAGTCATGATATTATTCAATAACATAATTTACTGTAATTTATTTACATTAATTTTTCATAAATATATACATATAAAATATGTAATTAATATATTTACTAAAAATATCTCACCAAATATTGACAATATTATTTTTCTATGGTGATTAGAAATAATTTCTCGAGTCGTAATTGAAAAATAACAATAACTAATAAAAGAAACAAATAAACGAATCAATGAGTTTTAATTCGTATTCGATTCGTTTAATAAACGAAATGAATCTAATCGATCTATTTATTAAATAAATCCATTTTTTCAAACCTGTATTCGTTTTAAAGCGAATCGAATCGAATCAAACGAATAAATAAATAAATGAATCAATGAACTTTAATTCGTATTCGATTCGTTTAATAAACGAATTGAATCTAATCGATCCATTTATTAAATAAATCCATTTTTTCAAACTCGTATTCGCTTTAAAACGAATCGAATCAAACGAATAAATAAATAATAACCCAAATTGTCATCCCTAATCAAGACAACCTATGTTTCTAGAAAATGACTATATTTTAGAAGAACTTTAGCATCAAAAGCATCAATTTTTGTAAAATATTAACTTATTAAGAAAATGCATGTCATTTAAAGGTCAAAACAAAAGACAAAAACAAGAATATATTTCAGTTTTCCCTAGGCAATCAGGCGTTAGGACCCACTAAAAAGCCAAAAACATAAAAATTAAAATAATTTTTTACTTTTCAAAAATTAATTAACTCGTTTCTTCAACTTTGGGTATCCGAAATATTTCGGACACAAAGACGAGAAAAGAAAAAGTTGTCTGTACTTTTTAGGGCTTCTGCATCGAACCCTCCTGTCAAGTATGCTTTAGTCCTAGTTTTTTTACCTGCAACGGCAAAAATAAGGAGGAGCTGCTGACGGCTGTATTGGTTGGGCTGCTATAGTGCGTGGAGCTGTGATGCTTCGACCGCTTAGTTGGTGCTTAGTCGATTTAACTTGCTAAATTCAAAATGGAACACGGGAGTAAAATTAGGGGTTGCATCACATCTAGGCTGTTAGATGAAAATTCAATGGCCCATATTTCACATAAGGAGGTTTCAGTAACCTGTTGATTATGTTTGATGTTTATGTTTTAGACACTATTATTAAAAAAATAAATAAATAACTAGTTAGCTTAGACTGACTTCACAATTGAATTGTGTTAGGCCTCACTTTGGAATTGGATTTTGGTTAAAGTTAAAACAGTTACCAAGTATTTAAATAGGTATGAGCCTCTCATATATAAGATTTATTTAATATTAATTAGGTTGCGTTTCGTGTATTGTTACAATTTTTATTTTTAAAAAGAAAACAAAAGATGAGCTCAAACCTACAAAGTCGGCTTTAGCTGCCAAGTTAAAGCTCCTGTTTCACTAAATGTAATCGTCTATCAAAGTAATAATGTGATAGTCTATTACTTATGTCTTGTATTTTCAATACATCTTAATGCCCATTTATATATGCATATGATCATAATGAGAAACATGTACCAAGTAATTAATTAAGTAAAGTTATATTTGAGATTCATTAATCAAATAATAAATGAATCAAGTAAAACTAAATTCGAGATTCATGAATCAAGTAATGGATGAATGAATGAAAAACTTTAATACGTATTTTGAAATTCATGAATCAAGTAATGAATGAATCAATTTTATAGTGGATAATTTTACCTCCATCCTATGCAATATATGCTAAGTGGCAGCATCATACAAAAGAGATGACAAAACTATATTTATGTATGATAAGACCAAATATATACGACTTTTTTCACTAATACAAAATAGTGAAATACACATTTTATGACGGTTTTAAAAGACTTTTTATGACGGTTTTCGAACCGCCATGTTATACAAGATCATAAAAAATATCAAGTTTTTATGACAGTTATAATTGGCATAAAAAGTTTATTTTGATGACGGCTGTTTCATCACAACCGTTATAAAAAGTGGACTTTTTATGGTTCTTATGTGAAGACCTTCATAAAAAAATCAATTTTTTTTATGACGATTCTTATGTATAATCGTCATAAAAATCTACTTTTATGACCATGTTATCTTAAAATCATCATAAAAAACCACTTCTTATGATGTTTCTTATCTTAAAACCGCCATTTTTTTGCGGTGGGCTCACATCTAAACCCGAGTATCACCCAATGACAAACCCAATCTATGTCCACATAACCCAATCTATTTTACAGTTGATATGACTTGAACTCTTGAGTGTTAGGGATTTAACCTTACACTTGTATTAAATTTAAATAATCATTTTTGTTTACTTTGTCACTCCCTCGAGTGCCAAAAAAATCATATTTTTGTAAATTTTATATTACTAAAACATCCCTTTTAAGTAATTTACCATAAAGGACAGTTTAATATAAATAAATATAATACAATTATTCTTTACACCAAATGATAAGAAATGACACCATGGCCAGAAGAAACACGCATGTAAACAGAAAATAAAAGATCCAAGAGAGAGATGAAGATGGTGTTAAGGAATATGGAATCAATATCTAAAATAGAATTCCTATTATGATAATATGAATTCTATTTTAGATATTGATTCCATATTCCTTAACAGATGGTAATATTTTCTCAAAGGTGATGGATTATGGAGAGTAGAGCAATGAGGTAGATGATAATGGTTTCTTTAAAATTAAAAAAAATATATATATATTGAAATTTTTTTTATGGATATTTAGAGTGAAAAACTAATATAAAATGGTTTTTTTTAGTATATTAAAGAAGTTGTAAAGTAAAAAAAATCAAAATTTTAAATTTTATAACATAATTGCATAAAATAATATAGTGTTTAAAGAATTTTTTTAGAGTGCAAATAATCACACCCCTTAACTATTTATAATCAAACACAATTTACTTTGCTACAGAAAAGTGCTACCAACCTATATTATGGCCCAAAGGGAAACGCTAACGAGTGTCCTAAGGATACTCATACAATTTACTTTGCTACAGAAAAGTGCTACCAACCTATATTATGGCCTAAAGGGAAACGCTAATGAGTGTCCTAAGTATACTCATTAAAAATCTATTTTAGGAAAAATTTTATGGGAAAAAGGAAAAAATAATTAATGTTTTGAAAATTTTTATATTTTCCATAAAAATGATGTGAAAACTTTCCAAAAATAAATTTCTAAAACATTTTTCTCCCTTCAAATAACGTTTTCTTCCATGAATGTAGAACCCAGAGCCCTCAGTTGAGTTTGACACTGTCACCAACAAAAAGCAGCAACATGAAGTGAATGTTGGAAAGTTGTTAAAACATTTTAATCCAATGTCACTCATTTTCAGTTTCTTTCTGGCTGGAATTCACAATTACTCACTGAACTATATCTATATCAGCCATCTCAAATTCATTTGGATTCGGTGGGCACAACTCTGTCGTGGCATTTTCGGCATTCAAACCCTGAACCATTCAGCCTGTTCATTTAAGGGAGATAAAGTCTAGACGATTTGGCCATGGAGCACTTTATCCTGTCTGTTACTTGCTGCATATTTATGTAATGATTGAGAGTCGAATTTTTGTTCAGGATAATGAGCCACTCTCTCTTTTCAACCATTGGGTTGATGGGTCTTAGGGATGGCAGTCTGTAAAATTTTGTTCAGGATAATTTAAGTTTTAATATTAGAACATAATATATTTTTTTGTTTGTAAATATAAATATTCTATTTACATATATTAATATATTAAAATTTATGTTTTGTATCATTTTACAATACAAAATATCATATGATGTAAACAACTTTTAAATATAACTTCGGTACTAAATTTAAATATAAATTTTGCCACTAAAAACATACTTAATATTTACGTACCTTCGCCACTAAAAGGTATTAGATTTAGTGGCGAAAATCATTTCGCCACTAAAAGTTGTGAAATTTAGTGTCGAAAATCAAATTCGCCACTAATAATATAACTATTAGTGGCGAAATGAATTTCACCACTAAAAATGCACTTTTAGTGGCTAAATAAATTTTTGACACTAATACCTTTTGTGACGCACTTTTAGTGACGAAATAGTGGCGAAATATAATTTCGCCACTAATAGTCTTAGTGGCGAAATAACAGTTTTTAGTGACGAAATTTTTTGCCATTGTAGTGTTTTCAATATCATTGAAAATATGAGAAAGTGGCTAGGGTTAATTTGTGAAGAGAAAAACTTCATATTTATATCTAGGGTTTAGGTTAATTAAATGTACATTTACAAAATTAACTCTAATCCTAATCACAAATATAAATATTGGCCCATGAAATTTTTTTCACGATAAAATTATTAATTTCCAAAATTAAATATAATATCAAATATCATTTAATTTGAAATTAAAATTAAAATTTAAAATGCAACTTATATCATGATGTAAATTACATATTTGATTTTGAATTAAATCAAATTTAATTTAAAAATCAAATAATATATTAAATGATTATCTAATAAACATTAATATAAAAAAATATATAGTAAACACTTTAATATATAATTTCAAAGTGTGATATTATATAATTATTAATCAAATTAATAATTATATCAATAAATAATTCTCAATTATTCAATATTTTTCAAGTGATTTCATAATTGGACTATCTAATTATTTCATGGATTTTTATAGTGTAACGAGCTAACACGGGGACCAAATGGACCTACAGTTCTGAGCTCCAATAATCTTGAAATATTAATTAAAACTCTTTAATTAAATATTCAGAATTATTAACTTTAAGTTATTCCACTAAAAACCTAAAACTGCACTCTCGTTACTGCAGATATATTTTACACCGAAAGTCAATGATGTCCACCGGTATAATCACTGCATACAGATTGACCCTCCACGGGTATCTCATAATTAGAGCCGGGTCATAATGTCCGTCATATCCCTCTAATTATTTTGTGCCATAAGTACCATTGATTCTCTAATGAACGATTTATTCATAACTATTATGAATATTAATATTTCTATAAGTAATAGAAAGATTTGAGCGCTCTAATCATTCAAGTATCGAATCAACCTTTAAAGAAGATACTCATCTACTTCTCGCAAGAAGAAATGAATTACATATCTTTGTAAAACATCCACATCTATACACCAAACCATGTCCCCAAAATACATAGCTATTGGTCTGGAATGCTTCACCAACCTCACCTTTATAAATCAAAGGACATGGTCTGTCATTCAGGAGTTCGTAGTACACTCAGGATTAAAATCAATCAATATATGATCATCTATTAGACTGATACAAATTTCTTTGTTTAACAAATATTAAAAGAAATTCATTTCTTTCTTGGTCTAGTCTTATATGATCGCATCATATAAGGTGCATTCATTCCCATGTCACCACATGAACGAACCCGGATCAAAGTCGTCATACAATATGGAATGGACCGCAACTATAGATAAACCACAAACAAAGTGCCCATCTTCATTTGCTCTCTACGGACTATTTAGGATTATTAATTTCACATTTAAATCCTCTTATATATAATACTTATACACTAAATCTCCAAGTACATTTAGTATCCAATGACATATATGATAATTTATAATATGCAACTTTAAAATCAACATTTTAATTAATGAATAACTACATCGTTTATTACTTAAAATAAAATCTTGTTTTTTACATATTACATTATGCTCTTGGGCATAGATCCCAACAATCTCCCACTTGCAATAGAGCAAATGAGATATGTCGTATAATCCTAGACCCTCTAAGCGACCTTTAAAAACTTTAGCCGTCAAGGTCTTTGTAAACGAATCAGCCAGATTATCTGCAGAACGCTATCTGCAACATCTCCCTAAATAGATGAAATTTCCTCTCTATATGCTTCCCTCTCTTGTGGCTACTTGGTTCTTTAGAATTTTACCACTGCACCACTATTATCATAATAAAGTGTGAGTGGTATATCCATATCTGGAACAACTTTCAGATCTCCCAAGAATTTATGGAGCCATACTACTTCCTTAGTTGCTTCACAAGCTGCTACATACTCACCCTCCATGGTGAAGTTGACAATATCATATTGTATTATACTTCTTCATATTATGGCTCCACCAACTGGGTGAATACTGATTAGGATGTTGATTTATCATAATCTATATCCAACTAAAAATCAGAATCTATATGTCCTTTAAGGATTATATCCCCTCTAGAATATACAAGCATATAGTCTCTCGTTCTCTTGAGAATATGATTTACAGTCACCCACTGATCTAATCCTGGGTTAGACTGAAAACTATTGACTGCTCCCACTGCATAACATATGTCCAATCTCGTGCATCGCATACATGAGACTTCCAACAGTAGAGGCATATGGGATATGTCTCATCTCTTCAACTGTTTGAGGTGTCTTAGGAAACTGTTCCTTCGACAAGTGAATTTCATGTTGAAGAGGTAAAGTACCTTTCTTGAAATTTAGCATCCAAAATCGAACAACAATCCTGTCGATATATGATGCTTGAGACATAACTAACAGTCATCTCTTGTGATCCTGAATAATCTAGATCCCAAGTACACAACTCACATTTCCCAAATCTTTCATTTGGAATTGGATAGCTAGTTAGAATTTCACTTCCGATAATACTTTTACACCGTTCTCAATGAGTAAAATATCATCAATGTATAACACGAAAGAAACCACCTTACCGCAAATGACACACTTGTATATACAAGGCTCATCAGCATTTTGCTCAAAATCATAAGACTTGATCATCGCATAAAATCTTATTTTCCAAGATCAAGATGCTTGCTTTAGTCCATAAATAGACCTTTGCAGCTTGCAAACCTTTTGCTTTTGACCTTAGCAACGAATCCCTCTGGTTGC
Organism: Zanthoxylum bungeanum; assembly: GCA_019454045.1. Taxonomy (NCBI): domain Eukaryota; kingdom Viridiplantae; phylum Streptophyta; class Magnoliopsida; order Sapindales; family Rutaceae; genus Zanthoxylum; species Zanthoxylum bungeanum. Next base: position 25,555 of record SKCR01049022.1, read on the forward strand.
ACCGTATAGATGCTCTCATCAAGACTAGCATTCAATAATGTTATCTTGACGCTCATTTTCCATTTCTCATATTCACAATATGTGACAATGGATAGAAGAGAGCAAATATATTTAAGCATGGCCACTGGCGAGAAAATCTCCTCATAGTTGACTTCCTCTTACTAGGTATAACCCTTGGCCACTAACCTAGCTTTGAAGGTATGAATTTTCCCATCTATTCATCTTTTTTCTTGTAGGTCCACTTGCAACCTATAGGTTTTATCCCATCAGGTTGGCTTATAAGATCCCAGACTGAGTTGGGGTACACAGACTTCATCTCGAGATTCATGGCTTTGAGCCATTCCTTTTTATCAGGATCATCCATTGCATTACGATATCTCAATAGATCATCTACATCATTATTGGAGGTGATAACTCTTGCCTCTCCAAACCCTAGACAACTATCAGGTTGTCATACAACCCTCACACTACGTCTAAGTAGTAGACTCTAATGATATTACTGCATCTGATGCTCAAATTTCAAAGATGTTACGTTATTGTAATTGTCAAAAACTATTGTTGGTCATGCATTGGTCTAACCAGAAAGTAACTCCTCGAGTATCAATTTACTACGAGACATGAATGATCTCATATAGTCCTCTTCAAGGAATATAAACAATTTGATCTCTTCTTATACTATAAAAGAGTTCATCCATAGTTTCACTATCAATAAACATTGATTTCATCATGTCTAGTAGGGTTTGATTTCTCCTTTCTGTAACACCACACTGATGTGGTGTTCCAAGTTCTTCAAAATATTTTTCACACCCACCTATGCCATTGGAAGTGAGGAGATAAGACGATGACTATCGTGGTTCAAAGAATCATGATTCAAATAAATCCAAATCTATATGTATATTTCATACTTAAGATTTAATCATTTTTATATTATTAATATTCCTACTTAAGATCTAATCATTTTTATATTATTAATATACAAGAAAATACGGATCCGATTTTTAATGTTCAGATAAAAATAATTTTTTTCTTGTCACTGAACATGTTTCCGCTGCACATGAATTTTGAAAACCAATATTACCTTTGTTTACTACTAATTGAAATTGATGTTTTTATATTTTTATTTTAATTGGACAAAAAACAAAAAACATAACATGTGGATGGCTGATTCTCGTTCCAAGTGTAATTCGGGAAATCAATTATTCGAACAATCTTCCCTCAATTGTGAAATTATTTGGTTTAGGGACCAAATACAAACTTAGCAAAAGATGAGAAAAATACAGATAAAATAGAGGATTTAACATGGTTCGGCGGAATGGATCCAACCTACGTCAACAGAAACAAATAAAATGATGTTTTTATTACCAATTCAGGTCTGGCCGACCTCCTTATATTTCTCTTACTCACCTGACCGACCTCTTACTAGCTTTTACTTACCATAAGCTTTTTGCTTTATTTTTACAAGTTATGCGTGAGTAAAATTTACTAGTTCCCTACAATGAGTTATCAACCCCTTTATATACGAGACCCAATTCAATTGTTACACCAATCTCATGAAATCAGCCATGTGAATCTGACATCGCCGTACAGGCTCTCTGCCCCAATCACTCTACAAACCATAGCTTTGCCGCCTGACACACCTACTCTCTGCTACCTCAAACTCATTAAACCATGCTACTTTACCATCTGCTACATGTTTCAGCCCATTTGTTAGCCTGTATTCCAACTGCTCCTATGCGATAGCGTATGCCAGAGGACAAGCTGGTGGCCTACTTCTGTCACATCACCCTTTTGGGGGTCACAAATTCCCATAAAGGTCTTACTTCATCTGGATGTGAACATACTATCTTCCACACTGAGCTAGCAGATTAGGTCAGAAAACTAAGACAATCGACGCTCTTCCACACTGTGCTAGCAGACCGCGTCTGGTATTCTTTTAGAATCTTATGCTGGGCTGGTCCTGACTACCTCGGGTTGATCTTCACAAATGTTTAAGTGCTCTCGAGTTTTATATTATCTTATCAGGTGATCGATTTTCCAATCGATCCTTTAGTTATGCTTCGGGTTGCCTCTCCATACCTCGGGATCAAGTCATGATCTCTTCTAGGCATCACCTTGGACTTGGGCCCCTCTGTCTGACTTCTTATCCTCACAAGGACCTTGGGATTTTACTTTGTCAAGTCTAAAACCCATTTTACCTTTCATTGGGATTCTAATTTCTTGGGGGCTAAAAAACCACTATCAACATTTGTCCCATAGTTTGCGGTATCAACGAGTTTAAGAGTTGGTGCCAGTAACTATATAAACGATGGTGGTGCATGAAGCCAGAAACCGATCTGGTGTCCTCAGACTTATACTCCATTCTGATCTAGTCGAAAATCTTAAGTCTGCCCCATCTCCTAGAAGGTATCACAACTGCAAGCTTCAATGCTTCTTGTGAAAATCCATGTCAGGTTCACAATTCTGATACATTATCTCATTTTCTGATTCATAACTTGGTTATCCATTCCATTAGGGTTTTTCTAACCGAAGGTTGATCCGAGGTAATCGTGGTAAGCTCATCCACTGGCTTCCGCACTTGAAGAAGCTCATCTCGTACTACTTCAGGCGGATGCATGCTCTTGACATGCTGCAATCCCAGAAGGATATGATCTGTAAGGATCTGCAAAAATAAAAAAACAAGCCACGAGGGAAAAGTCACCTCTTCGGGCTATTATTAGAACAACAAGGCCTCGAGGGAGAAATTCTGACCTCGAGCAATCACAAGCCACTTGGCAGCAATGGAATGAACCTTCCTTGCGCCAATACAAAGTAATAGGACCTCGACGGGAAGTAAACCTACCCCAGCCGACGCAATAACTTGGCCACAAGGGAAAGATCCGTCCTTGTACCACTCAGCACTTGGCCATGAGGGAGAAACTCCGACACCATACCAACAAAGATAATAAGGCCTCGGTGAGACGTAACCCAACCCCGAGCAATAAAAAGTACCTGGCCACAAAGGAATATTTCCTCCTTGTGCCATCAAACATGATGAGGCCTCGGTGGGACGTAACCCGAACCCGAGCCAATAACAAACACTTCGCCACAAGGGAATGCTCCCTCCTTATGCCATCAAACATGATGAGGCCTCGGTGGGACGTAACCCGACCCTGAGCCAATAATAAACACTTGGCCACAAAGGAATGTTCCCTCATTGTGCCATAAATTCATAGCCTCGGTGGAATAAATACAGCCCCAAGCCACCGCCAGATGTCGAGACTTAACCGCGAGGGAAAATTTTCAACCTTCGGAAATCATCATGGAGACCGGAAATGACATCCCACTTTGAGTCATTGACCGACGTAAACACACACGTATAACGCAAGCGCACATATCGTTCAAGTAGTATAAAAATATCGATCCCACTAGGACTTAATTCCTACTATTGTTATTAATTGTTGAATCTATTTATTTACAAATATCTAATTAAAGGGAGAAGGGAATTGATTACTTGATTGATTTGGTTGATTGTAGATTTGCTAAATAAATAAATAAAAAGATAAAAGAAAATACTAAGGAAAATAAAAGACACAAAGATCTAAGGTTGTGATTTCTTTTAATATCATATAAAAGATGAAATGGTTATCTTAAAGTTGCGTAATATATTGATTTATTACCTGGAACACTAAATTATGTGTAAGCCTCTGTCGATGGTCAGACACAAATACCCAGTTTAACCTAATTGAACCATATGTCTATGTCAACCAAATTATCTGGATTCATTAAGTTTAAGTTCCAATTATGGCTACCCCCGCCTGACAGGTATATTCCTATCCTGTAAGGAAATCTATTAAAGGGTTATCTATCCTCAAGGAAGATCGTGGGCTATTAAGTCTAAGGCTGAAACCTAAAATCCATATGTCTAGTTCATTTTAGATTTACCACATCAATCTTATTGGTGATCAGACAACAAGAAGCATTAAACTTAAGACTTAATAAGTAAACCTTTAAATTACCCAAACTATAAAATAACCCTTTATAAACCGGTGATATTAAAATTCATCACAACCCCAGATAACTAATACATAACTAGGGCTAGTAAAAACTTAAAAGTAAAGACATAAAGTAAAAGCTGAGAAGTAAATTACAAAAAAATGCTAAGGTAAAAAGAATTACTTTTACTACTACTAATTTAGATATCTCCCATAAAATAATATATAAACTTGTGATAATATAACCAACCGACCAATCTGGCGGTATCCTTTATTAGTCAATGAAGTCCAACCAGCCATAAAGGCGGAACCAAAATTAAATTACCAACCGACCAATCTGGCGGTATCCTTTATTAGTCAGGTTTAAACCAGATTAAAATTAAATTACCAACCGGCCAATATAGCGGTATCCTTTTTAAGTCAGTATTTTAAATAGTGAATATATTATTTTTAAGGGAGATTAATATAAATAGTAACAGTAAAAGAATTACCTTTCACCATAGCTGGGGGAAGTTACCTATTCATGGTGAATAGTAAAAACTGTAAAAAGTAAAAATTAAATTACTATTATTACAAAATGTAATTAAAATTATTTACAAAACTAAAAATACTAAAAGAATAGAAGAGAGAGAAACTCTCTCTTTAGAAAGAATATAAGAGAGAGAATGGTGTATTCAATTCTGAAATTCGAAGCTGAATTTATAGGCCTCAGTAGGCTTCCAGCGTCGCGACGCCAAGGGCTTTGGTGTCGCTACGCCAGAACAGTGAATCGTGGCATGCTCTCGGCTTGACACGTTACGAGGCGGCTAAGAGGATAAGGCGACACGTGGCGAGGCGGCTAAGAGCTCAATTATTATGCTGACGTGGCGATGACGTGGCACTGACGTGGCAAGGCGGCTGAGATCAATTGTCGGCACCGTAGGATTGCGACACGTGTCAAGGCGGGATTGGCTGATGATGACGTGGCATGTTGACTCGGTTGACCTTCTGACGTGGATGATGACATGGATGACACGTGGCAAAGTTGACTCGTTGACCGATGACGTGGCGATGACATGGATGACACGTGGCACACGTGTCAATTGTGAGTGTCGGCACCGTAGGATGATGACACGTGGCACGGCGCACGTTAGCAGATCGGTTGTGATGGTGACACGTGGCACGGCGCATGTTAGCAAAGTCAAACTTCTCAAATTCTGACTCGTTGACCCGGTGCACGTTAGTAGACTCCGGTGCACGTTAGGCGTCGCGACGCGGAGAAATTACCATTTTGCCTTTTTTGCCAATTTTCACAGTTTTGCTCCAAATCACCTCCAGAATGTCCTGAAACTTTATTTATCTACAAAATAACACAAAACACATCAAAATATTCACAAAACTCAAGATACTATACAATATATTTGGTTAAATTAGTGGGAAATAGTGATAGATTTACCACTCATCACCACCCCAAACCTAACATTTTGCTAGTCCTCGAGCAAAACACAGAATAAAATAACATAATAAATTTAACTAAGCCACTTTCGTAGGGATCACGGTTGCATTTAGCGTATGCAACAAGCCTTTAAACCCCTAGGTGTCACTAGTGGACGAGTTGTAGTCTCGTGAGGGTTTACAGCAATGATACCTACAAACATTTTTCAAAAGTAAAAATGTAGTAAAACTAATGCACACAAAAGCAAAAAGACAAGCGAAAAGAGAATAAAGAAGTTAGTGACTAATCAGGTGAAACTTCTACTCAAAATTACTAATTGTTTTGTTTCTTTCTAAATTACTGAATAAGTAAATTCTCCGATTATTATTTTTTTACCATTCTCCATATACACAGCCAGCATAATATTAATCAACTTCATTTTTGCCCATAACAGTCACAAGTATAGTTGATAAGAGAGTAATATTTTTGTCCTAAAATTCTATCAGATTTCACACCTTTTTGTAGCAATGGAATAATTTTTCTGATTTTTCTGATTTTTTCTTTGATTTTTCTCTATTTTGACTTTTTATTTATATACAATATCTTCCGTCTATGTAGCGAGTGTTGGGTCGGTGGCTCCCAAACCAGTTGGCTCTAGGGCACCAGGTGTTAAGACACCCCTACGAACTTAATTACTCAGACTTCAAATATATTTATTTTTGCAGCATCTTCGATCCATGTAGCGAGCTTTGGGCCAGTGACTCCCAAACCAGTTGGTTTTAGGGCACTAGGTGTTAAAACACCCTTACAGACTTAATAACTCGGAACTCGGACGTTTTTTTTTTTTTACTCCACTGCTTTTTGAGATGCTTCCTCCAATTAAACTAGAGCACTGAATATTACAAACTTTTCAATTACAGCTCATGTCCGTATGTTTCCATGTATGTTGATAATACCTGCCAACTGAGCATAAGAAGATCCATTTTAGTCAGTATTAAGGAGAATTTACAAATTAAACAATTTAAAATGAAATAAACAAAAATTAACTTATTCCGAAAATAAATGGTTTGAGATACGTATCAGGAGTGGGAACTCCTTACTCAGCTATCTCTCACCAATTTCACATTTTTAGTCAAAACAAAAACACAAAAAAAAAACACAAAATATTTTTGTAATTTTTGAAAATTTTTCAATTTTTTTGTATTTTTCGAAAAATTTTGGACTAAAAATAAAAACAACATACAAACTAAAAACGTAAAAACGAGGTACTGATCAACTAATTCCCTCCCCCAAACCTAAATGAGACATTGTCCCCAATGTCTTAAACAGTGGAAGAGTTTAGAAGATAATCTCTGGTTAGCTGAAATTTTACAGGAAAAATTACCGATTAAGATTTATGCCCAAATTACGGTTCTTACCACGATCGCTATTTGACCATTTTTTTTAGTAAAAATTTTGGCAGAATCACCTCTAAAAACTCAAAATTTCCCCAAAATTCACCATAAAAATTATCAATACACAATGCCCAACTTCGCCCCCAAAACTACGATTCATTCAAAATTCAACACTTCCCAAGTCCAACCAATCAAATCCATACTTCCAATTCCTCACAAATTATCAAATTAATTTTTTTAAATTTTAATAATTCAGAAATTCGGACATTTGTTTCCTCGGCTTCAGCTTGGCAGTGGGCTCGATTAGGTTCGGTTTTGGTTGGATCTCGGCGGTGGGTGTCTCGGCAGTGGTTAAATCAGCGGTGGTCAATGGCTTACGGTAGATGTGGTTCGGCAAGGGTGACTCACGGTGGTGTTGATGTGGTTATGGGTTGATTCGGTCTCAGCAGTGTGGATATCGGTTGATGATGGCTAGTGGGTCTCGGTCGTGATGGAGATGGGTGTGCTTGACTGGAGAAGGCTAGGTGAAGGTCTTGGCCGTCGGTGTCTGTTGGTGCGGCTGGTGGATCTCGGTGATGGTGGTTGGCTTTGGTTGAGAGAAAATGGTGAGGTTTGAGTGAGGGAAGTGAAAACTGTCTCGGTGGCTGCTGGTTTAGGCTCTGTGTTTAGGTTATGGTGTCGCGACGCGGGATTTTTTTTTTGGCAAAACCAAGTCTTTCGACGGATAAATCCATAGGGATGCGTCCCAAGAGCTGACTCCTTACTCGGCCGTCTCTTCTGGATTGACTTTGTATCTTCGTGATTTTGTCAAATTTTTATTTTGTGAAAATCCCGTTTGCACTGGCTTGCTTTGTCCTGAAAAATTCCGTTTTTATTTTTCCTGAAAAACTAACACACAAAATTAAAAAGTTCATACAAAATATGAAAAACAAATTACAACAAATTGCATGGGTTGCCTCCCTGATAGCGCTAAATTTTTCGTCTTCAGCCAGACGTGACTGAAATTCATATGTTAAGGAGGTTTCAATGTCATTTTGGATGTCTGATTAAAGACAATCCCGTTAGCATTGCTTTTGAAGGGTCTCTTCCAACGGTAAAGTGGCAAAAAAAGTTGTCTCATTCAGTGCTCGTGCCACCTTTTTACTCTTTGTTGTTCCAGTGGTTCCTGCAAAGAAAGAAATAAAATCAGGAGGTCTCGTATGATGTTTGACTTGGAATGGAAATTCCATTCTGTCAAGCTTCTGGTTGATATCATTGATTTGTATTCCCCAAAACAGCGATGTTTCTCCTGAATGCTCTGGATCTTTATTAAGGTCAGACATTTGTTCCTCTATTTGCTCTACTTCTTGCTCCACCTGAGGATGAAAAGATGAGTCAGACATTAGGTCTTCATCCTCTGATTCGGGTGAATTGATTGGCTCGGGTAGATCTTCTTCAAACATGTGTGCAATGCAATCTCCAAGATCTTCGTTTTGAGGATACAAAATTTCATCCTCAATTTTTGATGCAGTTGGTACAAATATTTCAGCTTCATCCTCGTCAGAATCTGAATAATAGAAATTAAATCGAGACTTTGTCGGTTCGGGTTCCTGAACTGATACCTCTGGTTCTTGATTCTCCTCAGCCTCCTCTTCTGCTAAAGTGTCATAGTGAAATGTTTGGTACTCGAAGGCTTCATCTGTGTCATTTGAAGATGCTCCTTGAGGTATGTAGCTCTGGTTTTGTATTAATTGTCTGATCTGATCTGTCATTCTCTGTATGGATTATGCGTTACTCCGAATTTATGCATCAAATTGATCTGCCTGTTCCTTGAACATGTGAATCAATTGATATTCCTCGGATGGTTCTGGTTCTTGATGAAGATCAAAGATAGATGGTGGATAAGATGAAAGATGTGGTTCTATGAAATATGTTGGTTCTTCGTACCATGAATGATTCTGATAGTTCTGCCACCATGAATTGTAGTTGTACTCGCAATAATCACTTGGGTGGTTACCATTACATATGTCACATCTCCATATTGAGTTCTGTTGAGAAAATGTAGTATTGTTTGGTTCTGGCATCCAGTGATAGTCGTTGGGCTATACAACAGGCCTCAGAAAACCGGACTGTTGCTCCGAGATTTGGGGTGTATTTTCTAGTAAAGTTCTTGATCTTTCAATCTCCCAATAATGTTCCATTTTTTTTAATCACCTGAAAACAAAGGAAAGAAATAAAAATTACAGATAAAAATAAAGAAAATTAGATACAAGTAAATTAGATAGCTTCAAAATTAACAACTCAAGAAATATAAGTCCCCGGCAACGGCGCCAAGAACTTGACCGCGTAAACACACACGTATAACGCAAGCGCACGTATCGTTCAAGTAGTATAAAAATATCGATCTTACGAGGACTTAATTCCTACTATTGTTATTAATTGTTGAATCTATTTATTTACAAATATCTAATTAAAGGGAGAAGGGAATTGATTGCTTGATTGATTTGGTTGATTGTAGATTTGCTAAATAAATAAATAGAAAATAAAAGACACAAAGATCTAAGGTTGTGATTTCTTTTAATATCATATAAAAGATGAAGTGGTTATCTTAAAGTTGGGTAATATATTGATTTATTACCTGGAACACTAAATTATGTGTAAGCCTATGTCGATGGTCAGACACAAATACCCAATTTAACCCATTGAACCATATGTCTATGTCAACCAAATTATCTGGATTCATTAAGTTTAAGTTCCAATTATGGCTACCCCCGCCTGACAGGTATATTCCTATCCTGTAAGGAAATCTATTAAAGGTTATCTATCCTCAAAGAGATCGTGGGCTATTAAATCTAAGGCTGAAACCTAAAATCCATATGTCTAGTTCATTTTAGATTTACCACATCAATCTTATTGGTAATCAGACAACAAGAAGCATTAAGCTTAAGACTTAATAAGTAAACCTTTAAATTACCCAAACTATAAAATAACCTCTTATAAACCGGTGATATTAAAAGTCATCACAACCCCATATAACTAATACATAACTAGGGCTAGTAAAAACTTAAAAGTAAAGACATAAAGTAAAAGCTGAGAAGTAAATTACAATAAAATGCTAAGGTAAAATGAATTACTTTTAATACTACTAATTTAGATATCTCCCATAAAATAATATATAAACTTGTGATAATATAACCAACCGACCAATCTGGCGGTATCCTTTATTAGTCAAATTAAGTCCAACCAGCCATAAACGCGGAACCAAAATTAAATTACCAACCGACCAATCTGGCGGTATCCTTTATTAGTCAGGTTACACCAGATTAAAATTAAATTACCAACCGGCCAATATAGCGGTATCCTTTTTAAGTCAGTATTTTAAATAGTGAATATATTATTTTTAAGGGAGATTAATCTAAATAGTAACAGTAAAAGAATTACCTTTCACCCTAGCTGGGGGAAGTTACCTATTCATGGTGAATAGTAAAAACTGTAAAAAGTAAAAATTAAATTACTATTATTACAAAACGTAATTAAAATTATTTACAAAACTAAAAATTAAAAACTAAAAAAAACTAAAAATACTGAAAGAATATAAGAGAGAGAAACACTCTCTTTAGAAAGAATATAAGAGAGAGAATGGTGTATTCAATTCTGAAATTCGAAGCTGAATTTATAGGCCTCAGTAGGCTTCCAGCGTTGTGACGCCAAGGGCTTTGGCGTCACTACGCCAGAACAGTGAATCGTGGCATGCTCTCGTCTTGACACGTTGCGAGGCGGCTAAGAGGATAAGGCGACACGTGTCGAGGCGGCTAAGAGCTCAATTATTATGCCGACGTGGCGATGACGTGGCAAGGTGGCTGAGATCAATTTTCGGCACCGTAGGATTGCGACACGTGTCAAGGCGGGATTAACTGATGATGACGTGGCATGTTGACTCGGTTGACCTTCTGACGTGGACGATGACATGGATGACACGTGGCAAAGTTGACTCGTTTGACCGATTACGTGGCGATGACATGGATGACACATGGCACACGTGTCAATTGTGAGTGTCGGTACCGTAGGATGATGACACGTGGCACGGCGCACGTTAGCAGATCGGTTGTGATGGTGACACGTGGCACGGCGCATGTTAGCAAAGTCAAACTTCTCAAATTCTGACCCGTTGACCCGGGGCACGTTAGCAGACTCTGGTGCACGTTAGGCGTGACGACTCCAAAGGCTTGGGCCTCGCGACGCGGAGAAATTACCATTTTGCCTTTTTTGCCAATTTTCACAGTTTTGCTCCAAATCACCTCCAGAATGTCCTGAAACTTTATTTATCTACAAAATAACAAAAAACACATCAAAATATTCACAAAACTCAAGAAACTATACAATATATTAGGTTAAATGAGTGGGAAATAGTGATAGATTTACCACTCATCAGTCATCCACCAAAAATAAAATCAAGATAAAAAATAAAACGAGGGTGACTTAGCACATACACCGTACTGACTAAAAATAACAAGGGAGCCTGAGATAGTGTCCTGCCCCATGCCACCCAAAATAATAATTTTGAACCTTAATGTTCAATGTCTCGGAGAACAGAGCTACGAATCGATGGGCGGCCAACGCCATGAGACCTTTCCCATGCTAGGTGGTCGGAGTAATCACACGCATATAATGCAAGCGCACATATTTTTCAAGTTCCAATTATGGCTACCCCGCCCAACATGTATATTCCTATCCTGTAAGGAAATCTATTAAAGGGTTATCTATCATCAAGGAAGATCGTGAGCTATTGAATCTAAAACCGAAACCTAAAATCTCTTTTCCAAGTTCATTTTAAGTTTACCATATCAATCTTATTGGTGATCAGGCAACAAGAAACATTAAGCTTAAGATTCAATAAACAAACTAAAAAAATACCCATTATATAATTAAATCAATTATTAAGCATGTTAAAATTGTGTTTCATCACTTCCCTAGATTAAAAAGAGAATGCTGGGGTTAGGGGATCCACATTTAATATTTCAAACCTAGGACTCTCACTTATTATAATATATAAATTATTTTATGTTCTGCTTTCTCACCAATTAATAATGTCAAACATATAAAACCAGCCATATATGTGGTAATCAATTTTAGTCCAATTACACCAGCCATATAGGCGGTAATCATCTGTTACATAAAGACCGGCCATATAGGCAGTAAAGTAATTTATATTTAAACCAACCATATAGGCGGTAACATAGTCTTCCATTAATTAGTCCGGTATATTATAATTTATATATTATAATTAAGTGAGATTAACCTAGTTAATCATATTAAATATTTCACCCTTCCCCCAGCGGAAATTTAATTACAAAACATAAAAGAAAAGTACATAAAATAAACTATTTACTATTACTGAAAATAAAAATACATAATAAAAATACTAAAAATAAATACACATAAGTTGCAATCCTCAAATTCCTATTAGAAACATAAGGAAAGCATGAGGAAAATGAAATGAAATCGAATCTAATTTATAGACAATTTTTCCTCTACGCGTCGCGATGCCTAATGTGCCAACGCGGCAAACACGGTTTGCACAGCTATCTGATGACGTGGTATACGAAATCTGTCAGCCCAATAGAATGTTGACATGTGGTACGCGGTTTATTCGGTCCAATGACATGTTGACACGTGGCGAAAGCTGATTCGTGGATGGTGACATGGCAAGTTGACTCGGCATGCGGCTGATGTGGCTGAAATGTGTCAGACACGTGGCACACAGTTGATACGGTCCATTCGGATGATGACACATGGCACGTGTATTATCGACAATAGATGATGATGACACGTGGCACGACACACGTTAGCATATTGGTTGTGATGTTGACACATGGCAGACGCACATTAGCAAGTGCGCATGATAGCAGACTTCTCTGATGATGACACATGTTCGGTGTATTTTACCAATACTCGGTGCATGTTAATAGTCGCGACGCAGAGGTGCTACGCGTCGCGATTCCCAATTTACTATTTTGCCATTTTTTGTCCATTTTCACTGTTTTGACCCTGATTTGATTCCATTGCTTCCTAAAACTTTATTTATCTGCAAAACAACACAAAACACATCAAAAAGTTCATAAAACTCAAGAAAATGTACAAAATATTAAGTCAAATGAGTGGTAAAATGTGATATATTTTCCGCTCTTCACACCCTCATACTTAACATTTTACTAGTCTTCGAGCAAAACAAATAAAATACAATAAATAAACTAAGCCACTTTCGTAGGGATCACAGTTGCATTTAGCGTATGCAATAAGCCTTTAAACTCCTAGGTGTCCCTAGTGGATGAGTTGTAGTCTCGTGAGGGCTTACAGCGACGATACCCATAAACGACAAACTAATGCACACAAAAGCAAAAAGACAAGAGAAAAGAGAATAAAATAAAGAAAAAAATAGTTATATAAACAACGTCCTCAGATAATCTCTAGCATCAAAGTTAGAGGAATCTTCAAAATGCATACTTCAACTAAAATCCTTTCCTTTGAACAAAATATCTCAATCAGACTCTAAGTGTATGTGTGAATAATTCGTTAAACAACTTCGACTTTAAGTTATCAACTAAGTGATTTCGTCTCAATTTTCAGTAGCTAATGGGTCAAACCAACCTGAGTATCTAAAATTATTCTATCTACTGCGCAAGTGAGGTATGTGATTTTTTTTATTTATATACAACATCTTCAATCCATGTAGCGAGCTTTGGGTCAGTGACTCCCAAACCAGTTGGCTTTAGGGTACTTAACACCCCTACAGACTTAATTACTCGGATCTCGAATGTTTTATTAAACTAACTCAAGCTTTCTCATTTGACGCGAACAATCACTGCTTACTGAGGCAAGACGCCCGGTTACTAAGTACTAGCTTGGTTAGTTTAATAAAAAAAATTGGTTTTTTTTAAAGAAAATAAGATGCAATAATTAAAAACAAATAGTCACACAACATGCAGAGAATAAAATCATGCAGGAAAGAAAAAAAATTTGACGAAAAATAAAACATGTAAATGAACACATAACATGCAGAAAAGAAAAAATTTTGACGGAGAAAACATTAAACACAAACAACCCACACCCCCAAACCTAAACCTAGCATTGTCCCCAATGTGTTACAAAGTAAAAATAAAAATAAAGGAACAATGTTGCTATGAGTTTTCAGTCTTCAGCTTCCTCGTCGTCACTATCGTCCTCTGACAGGTCAGGAAATTCTGGAATGTGCTCATTGCTAATGTTAAAATGGCTAGCCATTTGCTGAAGCAATTGACTTGTGGCCAAGCCATTTTGAATCAGGAAATCCATGCGAGATTCCAGACATGCTACATGTTGTGTCAGAGATCATGATCATGAAGGTCTTTATGCTAGTTGAGGTTGTTGTGGTGGTACAGGTGCTTATGAGGAAGATCCGGCTTTAGCATGCTTCTCTGCTCGGAGTTGTTGGATAATACGTCCCCAAAGTGTTACAAAGTAAAAATAAAAATAAAGGAACAATGTTGCCATGAGTTTTCAGTCTTCGGCTTCCTCGTCGTCACTATCGTCCTCTGAAAGGTCAGGAAATTCTGGAATATGCTCATTGCTAATGTTAAAATGGCTAGCCATTTGCTGAAGCAATTGACTTGTGGCCAAGCTATATTGAATCAGGAAATCCATGCGAGATTCCAGACATGCTACATGTTGTGTCAGAGATCATGATCGTGAAGGTCTTTATGCTAGTTGAGGTTGTTGTGGTGGTACAAGTGCTGATGAGGAAGATCCGGCTTTAGCATGCTTCTCTGCTCGGAGTTGTTGGATAATACATGCAGTTAATGCAATGATGGGCTGCATCATTTCTTCCCTTGGGTCTATAGGTACCCTGGCCCACGTGCATAAGGATGCAATTAAGCTGCAGTATAGCAGGCCAATCTGTGTTGAACGTGCAACCAAAACTATGTTGGCTGATATCAG
>SKCR01049023.1:0-39383 GCA_019454045.1 Zanthoxylum bungeanum
AAAATAAAACACGCAAGAGTTGAAACTCCAAAAATTCTCAAGACATAAGTATGGAGCAAGTTGTTGAATGAAGTGTCGAGCTCCTATATTTATAGAGGTACTCGACACCTCATTTGTAAATAGCAAAACTTTACAATTTGCAAAGTGATAGAAAGAAAATGTCAATCCACTTTCGGTGGATTGGCATTTCCCTTTTTTTAATTTTTAATTTTTACTTTTTTTTGTATTTTGTATTTTGTATTTTGTATTTTGTTTTTGTTTTTATCTTTTTTCTTTTGTTTCGTTTTCTTTTATATATTTATATAAAATACATGTGTAGCTAAATAATCCCTTTTTTTAATTTTTAATTCTTACTTTTTTTGTATTTTGTATTTTGTATTTTGTTTTTGTTTTTATCTTTTTGCTTTTGTTTCGTTTTCTTTTATATATTATATAAAATACATGTGTAGCTAAATAAATCATAAGCTCATTTTGTCGTCAATCTAAATACGGTGAATATTTTTCAAGT
Organism: Zanthoxylum bungeanum; assembly: GCA_019454045.1. Lineage (NCBI taxonomy): Eukaryota > Viridiplantae > Streptophyta > Magnoliopsida > Sapindales > Rutaceae > Zanthoxylum > Zanthoxylum bungeanum. Next base: position 509 of record SKCR01049023.1, read on the forward strand.
CCTATTTGAACCTAGATGTCAAGCTCTTTTGGGTTTCTGGGTTTAGGAATTCAGATTTCATATCAATTTTCCTGTTGTGCATCCGTAACAATATTTTACTTACACAAAAAATAAAAATTTCAAAAAAATATTTAAAACATAATTTAATTATTATTTCATAATTATGCTAAAATAAGGGGATTAATGAAATTATAAGTGTAAAATGGTTAATTTCTCTTTTATTAAACATACACTTTTTAATGTTCATCACACGTGTGTGTGTATATAATGCAAACATTTTTCAGAAAATGGTAGATCTCATATTGTTCTTTACCCTACTTAATCATAACCTTTGTTAAATTATACGATTAGTTCAACTCCAAAAACCAAGTTTATAAATCTTCTTTAACACAAAACCAAATCTTAAATAAAACTATGATTTCTCAAAACCTTTGAAATATCATCAAATCGAAATGTTTTAAGGTTTTCTTTCAAAATAAATCAAACACAAAATTCTTTCGACAAATTACCTTTCAAACACATGACACCCAAATCACTTACACATGTTCAGAAACGTATCTTATGTGAATCAAACCTCATGCTCAACCTCCTTCGAATATCCTATTGCGAGTTTCATAAATCCATCACACATTTACGCTTTTATACACATGTATACATGCACGTTCCAAAAACACATTCAATATAAATTTCCAAATCCTCTTTACAATCAAGTACCACACCTTATCAAACTCAAAATATGTTACAAGCTCTTCACAATAAATGCACACAATATCAAGAACAAAAATCAAATTGCAAGGTTCACACATCCCACTTCATCCACAATCAAAGACATAATCCAAAATACGCATATCGCAAGCTGATTTCATACGTTAGTCGATATAGATATTATATTCGAAAACATGTCTAGAATCATTTCGCAACATTAACGATTACATATGTACTAACTCATGCTTACCAAATCATTAACCAATAACTCACACAAACACACATCGAGCATGAACTTTAATACCGACAATTATATATGTAGTCCGTGTAGAAGGATTCAAGCAATCAAAATCAATGCATTTACCCTTTACAATTGTATGTTCATCACAAACAAACACCTACTTATCATATCGGAGAGCATAAAAATTTATTTTCAAGTCTTTTTTGGAAACACATCATATACATAAACTTTATTAAAAATAACTTTATCACCCAGAATCTGTTACAAATGTCATACATGTTATAATAAAAAATATATCAAGCGTTCAACGTCCAAGTCACACTCGAGACTATGTGAGGAATGAAACAAGCGTTTCTCGACAAGGTAGTGGGCCATTTTATTTCAGAAGCTCTAGACCAACACAAGTGTCACGATGAAATATAAAATAACTGACAAAGCATTTAAAACATGTGCAAGCAACGAGATGGACTCATGTCATCATCATGCATGCTCATGAACAAATATTCCTTTATTCAAGTGTCTCAACGAAAATATGGTGATGAATTATAAAATATGTAACAAGCGTTGAGACGAAAAGAATATTATCAAACAAGCGTCTCGACGGAAACATATCAAGCGCCAAGACGAAAACACATCATTTTTCATTTTCAATCAAAAACCAAGTTATTCAAAATTCTCTTGTTTTATTAAAAAAAATGACATTTTATAACGAATAATCAAAGAACGAAATTCCAAAACATAAGTCAGACAAGGCAAATCATTCTTTTCAAAAACGAACAAACAAGAGTATCCACACGTAGTTCAAAATTTTTCATTTGTTGACAAGACTTTTCAAAATGGGATACAAGTCATTTATTTCAAATGACAATAAATCGAGAATATCCATATGCATAACAAACTCAAAAATCCAATACCAAGAATCCAAAACCTAAAGCTATACATTTCAATCACAACATAAAAAACATAATTTAAAGCTTCAGACAAGAATTCATACATAGGATGACATATGCACAAGCCCGTACATGTTCGATTACCTATTTTAAAATAGGTATAAAATGGACGTCGTTCAAACAGAATCCTAACAAATACTTCTAAACGGATACCCATAAGTCAATAACATTACAAGACACACTTCAAATCTATCAAACATAGGCATACGACTCATACACTGAGGAGTCCTATTATCAAATTACATTCCAATAGCATAATTCAATCTTCTTACTAACGTCTTTACCCTTATAACTTAAGATTTTTATGATTATTTCTACCAAACCACCCAAACCTGTGATTTTAACTATCTCAAACCCGTGGTGGTTTGGATCTAACCAATATGTATTTGTTTCATGCTAGCAAACACTTTCCTAATCACTATCATTACTTATCAACTCATGAATCTCTTAGCACTTCAAATTCTCAAAACCTAGGGTTTCATTCATTCATACCTACTATGGGTTTCAACTCATTTCATGCAAATTTTAATGAGACTGTCATGGACAGAGAGGAGGAAGAAATGGAATACAAGAAGCTCTACGACCGAGGGCAATATAAGAAGAATAATGGAGAAGGCTCAGAAATAGCAGAAGTGATCATCGTCTAGCAACAATATTTTTCCAACTTATGAAGGCCAATGTCCAAAGTTTTAGTTAAGCTTGAGAAACAAAACCTACTAAAGCCCCTAGAATATAGACCACTACCAAACCCAATCCCTCACCGCATGGACCTAAATCAATATTGTCACTTCAACTATGAGAGGGGCCATGACACTAATAATTGTCTTCGCCTCAAGTATGAAATCAAAAATCTGATCGACGTTGGTAGAATCCCAGATCTAGAAAAAGCCTCGGCCATGCAATAATTTGGTTCCAAATCATCGTATTTACATCATTATCTTTTTTGTCATGTAATGACTCATTTTTTTTAAAAAAATAAATTTAGTTTTGCATAATTTTCCGTCTCTTGAAAAGAATGAGCATATTCGATGCAACCCCTTGCGCATCGTGACGGGCCAAAGGAAAAAATTGAGGCAGAATGTCACGTTGATCTTGCATCGCGACGCGAGTCCATGTACATCGCGATGAGAGCCCGATTCCCAATTCTATTAGAATTCTAATTTTTTTAAGAATGAAAGATCCCATCAACCCTTATAAAATAATAAGTATGGTCTAGACTTGAAAAAATCATACTTTTGGAGAGCACAAAGCATAGAAGAACACCCAGAGTAATGCAAGAATCAAGTCACAACCCGAACTGAAGATTGAAGTAGAGAACCTCACCACGAGTTCTTTCTTCCTTTTCTCTTTCAATTTATTTCTTTTAAGTTCTTGCTTTATATTAATGAATTATTTGCGTTTAATGAACATCATGTGTAACTAATTCGTTAATCTAAGATTGCAATGGATCCACAACATAATTTTTAATACAAATAGCATCGTTTTATTCTTTTGAGTTCGTGATTGGGTTATTTATTATTTTGTCTTAATGCGTTATATTGTCTGATCACCAATAAAATAGTTGTGGTAAACCCTAAGGAAGTTGGAAAAAGGAATTTGGTTTTAGCCTTGGGAATTAATAGCGTGTGATTGTAGGGCATGTGTAGCCAAAATTAGAACTTGAACTTAATGAGTTTGACATAGATTAATTATCATAGGAAATAGGCAATTGAATTAAGTTGGACGTTTCTATCTGACCATCGAAAGAGGCTTATAGATAACTTCGTGTTCTAAGTTAATAATCCATAACAAATACTCAATTAAAAGAAAAGTGTATTAATTTACTATTTGCATGCTTAGTTGAAGTTGTAACTCAATGTTCTTTCTCGCATAAGGTTTTTCGAAATCATTTATTTATGTCTGCTTAAATTTTTAGTTAGTTAATTTAATCAACCTATTTCAATCAATTGCTTAGTTTTAGTAAAGTATGTCTATTTATGATAATTAATACGATAACCTTGTGGGTTCAATATCTTTATACTACTTGAGCGACACATGCGCTAGCATAACGTGTAAAATCATGAACAAATACCTATTAGGTTCCCATGCTTAAGATTGGCAGAAAATCTCAAAATTTGGTCAGGATTTGGTATCTCATACTGAGCGGTGCAGGATTCGGGATGAAAATCGGCTTAAACAAAATTTTAGGTATGATTTGGGATGATTTTTCATTTTGATTCAAAAACTCGACCAATATTCAGGATAATTTTTTAATCCCGAATCATAATAGAGGACAAGACTGAAACTAGACATGACTTTTCCATTACCATCTCTACTACTGTAATACAACAACGATCCTTTAATGTTAGAATAGCATAGAGCTGATGCGTACTTATAAAAAAAAATGAACTTAATATATAATTATGAAAATAATTAGTGACCCTGATTATTTCCCATAATGAAAATAAATCATGAGTCATGTGATATTTTCATCTAATCGATAAAGTTATATCACATTATTTTACGTAAAATAGCAAAGAGTTTATGGTTGTAACAATACGGTTAAACGATACCAAAGTGTCCTTAGAAAGAAAAAGGAATAATTTTTTTTTTAATTATTTTCCACAAAATTAGAACAAGAATTTTAAACCTTCTTCTTCATGGTTCAAAGAATCAGAAACCATTGAATGGATAAGCAAATTATAGCCAGCCATTACTGTCTGGGCTCTTCCATAAAGAAAATGTTTCTATGGTGAAGAATCTACAAAACCATCTACACTTTGATTTGATTCTCCACGTGGAACAAACCCACCAAAAAAAGTACTAGCAATTGGGAGCTCCATGGCCTCCATCCTTCACACCACGTAGCTTACCCTATGGATTCATTGGTTCTTTCTTAATTTAATTTTTGACTCAATTTTACGAGCTCAAATTTTAAATATCAAGGAAACCCACCTTTAGGTTGAGTAATCGGGCCAAAAATTGGGTTACATATGTAAGATAAAAAAAACCATCTCACATTCTGTTAAATTTTATCCCGCCCAATTAAATTTCATTTCACCTTATTTTGTATTATTAAAAATTTCTAGATTTTTTTTTTTATAAAAAAAATATATATCTCGAATCTCATATCAAACGGAATAGGACTGGAAAACTTGTCAATCCTATGTTGCGTAAGAGATTATTATTTTTTAATTATCCTTTCTTTAAAGCGGCTTTTGGTTTATATTTTAACTTTGATATATTAAGACAAATTTTATAAAGTATTGGGTTGAATTTTATTCTTCTTATTTGAAGCAGTTTTTGGTTTATATTTTAACTTTGATACAACATTAAGATAAATTTTTATGAATTTCAAATTCCCACAAATATTATTGACTTTAGGACTGGACAAGACTTCTAATTCATTAATCAATGTAATATTAGACGAATATATATTTGAAATTTTGATTTTAATTTTTACTCTTCTTCAATTTTGTAAAACTACTCTTCCAATTCATTCTCATATTGTGATCAAATCCATACCACATATGGACTCTTTCCCCAATAAGGGGAAAAATGACTTGTAGTTTTTGGCATTATATTTTCTGAGTACTTCATTATAACATATTTTCATAATTGGACCTGAGATCGAACCGGTAATATAAAAAATTAAATGAGTTATTAGTTCGACCGGTTGAACCGTATCCAAAAAATCGAAAAAAAAAAGTTTACGTAATAAATAATTTTATTTAATTAAAAATTAAAAATATAAAAATAAATAAAAATTAGACCGATTTTGACCGATTTTTATCATATTAATTTTTTATCTTTGATCGAACCGAACTTATGATCAATTCCCGATCGAACCATCCGGTCGGAAAACAAGAATGAGTTTTTGTTTTTGTATTCGAATTCGAATTCGAAATGGTAAAAACAACAAAAAGACAAAAATTCGGTAGGAGTACTCATATAAAATATTTTTTTCAAAATACCAGGATTGTTATTATATTAGTAATTTTTTTTTTTTTTTAATTTCATTTCATATGGTAATTGAATATAAAAAAGGGTTAAATTAATTAATTAGTAACAAATTTGGCAAGTACAAAACGGCACCGTCTACTTGCTTAAAAAAGCCACCTACACTGCTATATAAACATATGTAAAAAAAAAATAAAGAAAGAAAGAAAATATGAAAATCCAAAAAAAAAGTCGGGGCAGAAAAAGCAACGAAGCCAGTGAAAATCTCTCACCGTAACTACAAACTCTGAGAAAATGGCTTCAGTGACTTCACAATCTTCGACGACGGCTTCTTGTTCGTCGCCAATCTTTTCTCGCTGTTCTCTCAGTAACCCAAATCCCATAACTCTCTCTTTCAGGGACTCTCGCTCTCGAATCCACGCCCCTAACGCCATTGTAAGCGCATTCACATCTCTTTTGATTTTGCATATTAATTTTCTGTGATTAATTTGCGTTCACTTATGAAAACTTGGGCTCTTTTTGTTTATTTTAATGGTGGTAGAGATGTGACATGCCGGAGCCTTTCCATTTTCCAAATGGGAAGCCTAATATTCCAATTCTTAATGAACGGACGCTGCCCAAGTTTTTGGAAACCGCGCGTATGGAGAAAACCGCTAACAGAACTAATAACAGGATCAAATTGTTCACTGGCACCGCCAATCCTGCACTTTCCCAGGTAATTTTTTTTCAAAATTTACCTATCTGTTTTTTTCCGGCCACTTGAAATTTCCTTGAATTTAATGTATGTTGATGAGTCTGTTTTATATGATGTGGAAGTTTATGAATTAGCTGTTGATGCTTGTTACTGTGCTGAAACAGACGAAGGTTTACATGTTTTGTTGCTTTTGTCCCTTTTGATTAGACCGAAGGTGGTGTCTAGTGCGATGATCAAGTATTAATTTGTATCCACTTGGTCATAGGTTTGAATCTAGGTTGCACAGTCACGGACACGGACACGGGTCGGATACGAGAAACGTCATTTTCAAAATGTTATGATACGGACACGTTAGAGAAACGTTAAATAAAGTCAAATAAAATCAAATAAGTATATTTTTTATAATTAATTATTTGAAATAAATTTATAATATACATATGAACATAAAAATAAAATAATTGATTTAAAGAAATATAAAAAAATCAAAATCATAATATTTTTTTTTAAAAAAAAAAAAATTAATCAATTGAAAACTTTAAGGACACGTTTCCTCAAGTGTCCTTCAAGTATCGGTGTCCGAAATGTTTCGGATACGGACACGGAATGCAAAACAAGTTGTCCGTGCTTTCTAGGTTTGAACCCTAGAAACACTGTGAAAAAACAGGGGTTAGGCTGCTGTGTACATCATGACCTTTTCCTAGCGACAGCCTTGTGCACTAGGTATGACCTTTGATTGGACGTTCCTTTTAAAGTGGACTTACCCATATTTCATCTAGCTACAAGCTGTCAGAACAAACTATCTAAAATCATTGAGCAATGTCTAATAAACTGATGGGATGCCTCTTCCCTTGATATTTATGTTACCATCATTATAAAATGATTTTAAAAAGCCATTAAAAAAGTTGGATATACTTATCGTTATCATCTAAAAGCATCAATTCCTACTCTGTGTAGCCCGTTCTTTAATTTGTAAAACTTTCTGAGTTGTTTTCTTCTTTTATCTCTTTTACTTTTTCTGCCTAATCCTCTTTTTAGACAATATCAACGACATCAGCTATGGGATCAAATTGGAAATACTTCGCCTCGTTAAATTGTCATCATCAAAACCACTTACGATTTCTTACACATTCAATGACTTGCATTTTTGGCTTCTTCTTTCCCTCGTAGGCTTATATTAGCTTTTCACAACTTACACCCTCATGTAAATGTTGGCACATAAAACTTTTCAAAGTTGCTCTACATGCTTTACTTTTAAAGTTTGCAATTTCATTAGTTTTTATGTTTTGTACCATAGTAAAATTCTTTCCTAAATTTATAGGTAATGTTGTTTATCTATATGAAAGACGTCGGCAATTATATGTTCCTTCCAAAACCTTTCTTTTCCAAACTTTGTTTTCTTAAAATTTGTGGAACTTTGTTATTTACAACTCTATATTATTGTTTCTTAGGAAATAGCTTGCTACATGGGCGTGGAATTGGGAAAGATCAACATAAAGCGATTTGCTGATGGTGAAATTTACGTTCAGTTGCAAGAGAGTGTTAGAGGGTGTGATGTTTATTTGGTGCAGCCCACCTGCCCACCAGCAAATGAAAATCTCATGGAGCTTTTGATAATGATAGATGCGTGTCGTAGAGCATCGGCCAAGAATATCACAGCTGTGATTCCATACTTTGGATATGCTAGAGCTGACAGAAAGGTGAATATAACCTGCTATGCACTTTAGTTGAACTTGTCTGCTGAAACCTATATTTTGTATAATAGATTCCAAAACTCGAAGGAAATTCGACGTACATTTGAGCGATGAAATAATTTTTAGATCTGATGAGATCCTTATATAGATTATGCCCTAGACAATTAGATAAACAGCTGCTCATTCTGATCTCTCTGTCTTTGGAGGTGCATTTAAAGAAAGACAATGATATTATGAAAATGTTTTTGTTCAAAGATGCTTTTATTTGTCTTTCCTATATGTGTCTATATTGATTCTTTGCAGACTCAAGGGCGAGAATCTATTGCAGCAAAACTCGTCGCAAACCTTTTAACAGAGGCGGGTGCAGACCGTGTTCTTGCTTGTGATCTTCATTCTGGGCAATCCATGGGTTACTTTGATATTCCAGTAGACCATGTATACTGTCAGGTAATTAGGACAGTTTTTTATTCTGGAGTGTAACTGATTTATTATCACTGAATGGTCTGAAAAAGTTTATTATTCACTAACTTTGTTAATATGGCTTATCATCTGCACTGTAGCCTGTGATTCTTGATTATCTTGCGAGTAAGACGATTTGTTCTAATGATTTGGTGGTCGTTTCACCTGATGTGGGTGGAGTGGCAAGAGCACGTGCTTTTGCAAAAAAGTTATCTGATGCACCTTTAGCCATTGTAGATAAAAGGCGTCATGGACACAATGTTGCAGAGGTAATTACAGTACTACAACTCTGCTCTCATTATGTTTCCTCAGCTTAAATTTTTAAATATTTATGCAGTTTCTGGAAAATATTGAAGTCAGTTGCAGTGCTATTGTATTGTTCGTTATGAATTCTCACACCTAGAGTCACCAATGTCTGTGACATGCAAATGGTTATTGACTGTTGTTTCGATAATTTTTCTGCTAGGATGCGGATAAATGTTGTGGTTTATGGACCTAGTTTTCATCAAAATGGTAGTGTCGATGATGTATGCTCCATCACAGATAGATAGTTGTCCTATTTTCTGTGTGCATTTTCAGTTTGTCCTTTTTTGCTAAGTTTAATAGATGTGTCGATGGAAAGGAATACTTTCATCCATATCATCTTTATTCTTCGGCGTGTTATTACGTCATTCACGTCCTCATTATGCTTAACATTTATACTTCAGGTGATGAACCTAATTGGCGATGTCAAAGGAAAAGTTGCCGTAATGATGGATGACATGATTGACACTGCTGGTTAGTCAACTAAACTTCATTTCAAACTGCATCATAGACCTGTAACGACAATTGGGAATGCATCAATGCAACTTCAATCCTTGGAGTATTTCTTGCATTTGTTTCTCATACTTCTGTTATCTGAATTTCAATGTTGGATTTTGTACCGACCATATAATAACATAGTAATAATCATTTCTTTTGGTGATCTGGTAACCTCATGTGTATGTGGGTAATAGGGACTATTGCAAAAGGTGCGGCGCTTTTACATCAAGAAGGTGCCAGGGAAGTTTATGCATGCTGCACTCATGCCGTTTTCAGGTAACATCCAAATTTTATGGCGTTTGATTTTATCTTATGTTTCTTTGTAAGCATAGTATTTCCCTTTCAAGTTTTTTCCAAGAGTTGATTATTTTGGGTGGCAACTTCAAGGAATGTTCCACGACTAATTTCTAGTTCTTTCATATGATGATGACATGGTGAAGGTGAATTTTCCAAGTACACTATAAAAAAGGCCACTAGTTAGTTTTGCTTCCACAAAAGTCGGGTATTGGAAGGGAATAAGGATGCTCTACAGCTCTAGGATTGCAGGTCGGAATGTCGGATAACAAACCAGAAATTTATCAACTCCCTCTCTTTTGACCACATGACTTTATGTGGATTCAGTAGGGTATCTAAGTTGTATAGATTGTTGGAAATTTTAACATGTTCCAGATGTTTGCATTGATCTCACCCTTCCTCAGCATCCCGCTTTTTTATTTTTTTTTACTACCCAAGGTTTCGATGAATTTCTTAAAAGAGACTGGAGCCAAGTATTCCCTGTGAACTTTATCATTGTTTTTGTTTGTTTGTTTCATTTTCTCACAGCCCTCCTGCAATAGAGAGGTTGTCGGGTGGCTTGTTCCAAGAGGTGATCGTTACAAATACAATCCCAGTAGCAGAGAAGAACTACTTCCCCGAGTTAACTGTTCTTTCGGTAGCCAACCTGTTGGGTGAAACTATATGGCGTGTTCATGATGATTGTTCAGTGAGTAGCATTTTTCAATGAAGCCGAGGAAGAAATTGAACGACGGTAGCTCCTTCAACTGGTAAAATGTGTAGAATCAAGTAGTATCTCAGATCCAAGGTAGCCTAGTAAAAGGGAGGTATTGATCTATACATTTTCTCATTGTTGGTTTTAATTTTCACCAAATTTTAATTTGTCATCAAGGTTTCTTCATGAATTAAGATTCCATTTTAATGGATTGCCTCACATCTTTGATAACATTTAAATTGCACATGGTGATCAAATATTTGGATGGCTGTGTATGTAAATGAACAACTCCTTTTCTTAATCAATCAATAGAACCATTGTTTTTAAAATAAGTATTATCAGTTTTCAGTCGTTTAATTTAATTTGGAATTATTTTCAGCATTACAGTCTTGACAAGATTTTGATCGATCAATTAGATGAGATGAACAATTTTTTATTCATTTATTTTAATATCTTATTTTCAATGGAATATGATACGATTAACACAATTATGACATAACAAGTTGATAAATGGGTTTTAATCATATCATAAATGAGAACGTATTGATTCGATATGATGATTATTGTAACATATATTTATATCACGAACAAATTAACGTGTGGAGATAATCCAATATAAATTACAGACACCATTTTAACCAATTTTATTATGATTGATCAAAATATGACGTAACAAGTGATTAAAGCATTGTGATTGATCAAAAAGTGATCAGCTCTATTAACCAATTTTATTATGTATATAATAGGGATTTTAGTTATTTGGGTACGCTTGATATAGTGATGGTAATCGGAACATCTTTTTATGGTAATCAGAACATCCCGTTATATCTCGATTATGATTGGAGATAAAAAAAAAATAAAAAAAATTATCCTAAATCTTGATATCATAAATTTATTTCGAATCTTGGATTCAAATCGAAATCTAAGAGAGGTGTATTCAATTGAGATTTTAAAAAACTATTTTGGGGTAAATAAATTTCTTGGTATTCAATTAAGATTTTTAAATAATTTAAAAAGTCTTGTGGTATTCCATTAAGATTATTATGATTTTTTAAAAAGAGCGTCTAAATCTAGTGATATTCAATCAGGACTTTAAAGAAGTAATAAAATGTCTTATGATATTGAAAAACTTATTTTGAAGGATTTTTTTTTTTATATGTGTAATTGTGTGAGACTTTTTAGTGAGAATCATAAATATCAAATCCTATAAAAAATCATACCCTAACACATCAGACTTTTGTCGTGAGATTTTTTTAGCTGTTAGAGAAGAGAAGATAAACAGATATGTCAGCTCTTCGTGAACAAGGTACTTGTTGTGGACGTTGGTTTTCGCCCGAGGTCCGCAATCGAGAATTTGTAGGTTGGGGGCACTAGCGATCCTGCAAAACAAAGGTAGAGTGAGCGGGGAGTACTGCCCACCGGTGTGGTGGGTGCCGTAGGCACTCCGACGCTCAAGTCAGTAGTGAAGACGAGCTGTAAATAATGGAAGAACAAGGTCGGAAGTTACCTTGACTTTTGTTGACTGCCGTGAGGGCGGTGGCCGGTGTTTAGAGAGTAGGAAGCTTAGAGAGCTCAAGTATGAGAGCTAAGACTTCCATGAGCCCCCCGTATGCTGAGTTACGTATCCTTTTATAGGTGGAAGGAAGTCACTTTATAGCTGTAACAGGAGCTGTATTTATGATGGTGTGACCCACAACATGCTGACATTTTTGGCGACGGGGTCCACAACGTGCTCAAGACTTCATCTTTCGGTGATGAAGAATATTCGCATGTGAAAATATATTTTGTGTTTAGGAAAGGGGATACATCAGCCAATGTGATGTTTTTCGGTGGGGGACCTGTTCGAATGACCAATAGGTTGCCCTGAAGGCTTTAATTGGGCCTGAGAGGAGTTCAGATCTTTGGCACAATCTTAGCCTCTGATTTGGGCTATCAAAAAGAGTTGGGCTTAGTCTGATACTAGGCATATGGTGAAAAGACGAAAATACACTTTGGCCCAAATTTAGCACGTACAGTTTGTCCCCTACTCTCTAAGTTAAAAAGTCATTAACTTGGAGAGTATTTCAATGCATGTCGTATGAAACAAGATGTAAGAGTACCTGTCAAGAATGCATAGTTCTCAGCACTATCCTCTGTCCATTGGATGGTTCAGTAAAGCCTTTCATGCGTTTGGACAGAAGAGCCGTGTAATTTTTTAGTGTTTCTTCTGGTTAAAATGCAGTCCATGTTTATGAACTAGACTTGATATGAGCCATGGGGAATTCCCCAGTAGACTGAACCAGATGAAGGTTCAGGGTATACTTCATAAGACATTAATCGTTTGGATGTTGAGTAATCCAAGTCTTCAACTTGACTCGACATGAGTCTATAGGGGATGTGTTGGGTTTCTAAAGTCATCCCAAGATCAATCTAAGCATGAAATAATGTGAATAAGTAAAGGAGAATAGCGGAAATATACTCACTTTGATCGGTTGAGAGGATGTGTAGAGAACAAAAACTTTGCTCCCTTTGAAATGCTTTAAGCTTCTCTTTGAAGTTGATCTCCAAGCTCCAAGCTTTAAGATTGATTCCAAGCTCTTGGGAATGGTTTCCCTAACACATTGTATGATTCTTTGATGTGCTAGCACCTTGAAAATTTTGCAACAAAATTTTCTTCTTCTCCTTGGTGTATTCAGCCAAGCCAAAAATTTGAGAGAAAAAAAATGGAGTTTTGGGCGTGAGATGGGAGAGAAGAGAGAGTGAGTGAAAGTGTTGTTTTTCAAAACAAAATTAAATGATATACCAAATCCAAGATTTTGGTAAAAGTCATTCAACATTTCACACTTGAGTGTTTGGTAAGTTACCATCAAGTCATTACTTTCTTTCATCACCAAAAAGTGATGAGAAAGACAAGTGATGTGACATGTGATGTGACAAGTGGGCTCCACTTGAACATGAACAGTCCATACCTTTCAGGTTGTTTTCTGACTCTCTCCGATCTACGCGGTCCTTGTGTATTCGAAGATTGTGGTACAGTCTCATCCCTGATGGACTGTTCATGTTCCGTTAAGGATTTTGTGTCAGGACAAGTGATGTGACATGTGGGCCCCACTTGATTCAAAATCCGAGTGGGCCGCAACACATCCCGGGCTCGGGTTCGCTAGTTCCGAATTAACGAATTTTCCGTTGCGACGTAATTAAATCAAATTTAATTAAATAATCATGCCAAGCAAAATTACTATTCACGTCGCTCGCGAATTAATTCTAAATTAATTCGTTTGCCCGAATTAAAATCCAATTTTAATTCCGCGTCGAAATCTAATTTCGTTTAATATATCGAATATATTATTTTATCGATTAATTCCAAATTAATCGTTCTCTCTCTTCAAATAGTATTTTATCCTAGATAAAATCTCTACGTAATTAATCTCAGATTAATTGTGCTCGAATCATACGTCATCGGTGAATCTTCGGGAAGCGACCCAAGAGATCCCTGGATATGTTGGCAGTAAATCCGGTCGTCGGACTATCTGAACACGTACGTACCTCGTACTACGTTTTTACCGATTTACGAGACATGGTTGGCTTCTAGCAAAGCACCGTGCCTACCCAATTCTCCAGAAATATTCTTAATGGAATATATAATCTTTGTCAGGCGTAGTATACGTAGTATTACGTATTGCGATCCAGTATCGGATGTCACATGCAAGGCCTGAGGCTGGAATAGTGTCTGCCCCGTATGAAGCATATATCGGATTACAAGCAACTAGTCTCTTTAATCGGATAATCATGACCATGTCATATTATCCCGATGGTTGCAACCAATTTAGAGTACCAGTTCTGTATCCCTGCATGATCATCATCTCCATATGACTGAAGTGATACTTTCATCTTGACATCACACCCAATACACTACGATTCTCAATAAACCCAGAAGAGACGTACACAGAACCTGTTAAAGTCCTGGACGACCAAAACTAAAGCGTATTGATTGTCGCAAGTACTAGCGATGCAAGTCTCAGGTTAAGAGCAAATACACCTACCCTGATGCGGATTCCCATAGACACATAGTCATACTACCAATGGGATTCTGCGGGGTCTATCTAGAGCGAAGCTGTTTCCGTACCATCGGTAAACACAACCTCCTATCACACATGCATAAGTATCCAATACTTAAATATATGAGAACTATGTCGTTACGCTTCCATAACACGCACAAGTGCAATACTAGTCTATTCCACATTATCGATGTCCAGTCTCGATAATACTACGACTAGGGATATTTAATGATTAAACCTTTATGGATTGATATTGTCTCATATCTTATCATTCGGAACTAACCATAAGGACTTTTACCATTTATATATTTAAGTAATCAAATTACAAAATGATCAAATGCAATTTCCATTGCTACATAATTAATTTGTACAAAAACCACAATGTCTTTTACAAATAGTGATGCTATGGGTCATAATTGTCTAACACAGTGACCCCGCTTACCGCACTGCAGACATACATCTTGGGATTTATCCCTACCCTTCCCAGAAGGTTTTGACGATTTGGCCTTGCCCTTCTTATTCTTCTTTACACCACCAGTCGCCTTAGGCCAAACCCTTGAAGACTGAGATGTTGAAGCGAAGTGCGCCTCGCGCTTTTTGCCCTTTTGGAGCTCTTTTTCTGCTTCGCGCATTGTGGACATTAACTCTCCAAGAGTATGGTCTTGGTTCATCATATTGTAGTTCATGATGAACCCACTCCAACTGTCGGGCAGAGACTGTAAGATCAAATCTATAGAAGTCTCAGCCTCGAAGACAATGCCCATCTGTCCCAGCTGCTCAATGTTAGCAATCATCTGCGACACATGATGCTCAACAGATGTACCCTCTGACATGCGAGCGCGAAAGAGCTTATTCTGCAACTCATATCTCTACGATCTAAGATTAGATCGATGAAGACCATGCAACTTCGCCATCATATTATAGGGATCCAATCCCTTGTTCTAACGACGGAATTATTGAGTCATAGCAGCAAGCATTATAGATTGAGCAGTGAATTTGTCATCGCTATGAGTCTTCCAAAGCTCTAGCTCAACTATCTGATCAGATCTAGGCTTAGGCCCAAGAGGTCTCTCTATAGTGTAGAACAACTTCTCGGATCCCAGGACAATCATGAGGTTCATATCCCAGTCTTGAAAGTTCGCACCATTAAAGACATTGTCGCCCATGATAATATCTATAATGCTCAACTTTCCTGTCATCTTAATTGCAATAGTCAAACTATTCAATTAACGATGTATGGGTACAGTCTAACTGTTACAAAAAAAATATATATTAGTCCAACTAATAAATATAATTTGACGAAATAATTTGAAAATGCGTAAAGCCAAGTATTTGAACGAAATTGCAAATTCAATACTGGCCTCCCACTATTTTTCGGCGAGCCTCTAACCCTCTGTTGAGTACTCGGGAAACCTAGTTTCCTAGTGGGCTAGGATCCCGTTAAATAACACACAACCTTGTCTTTGGCCAACAAGCTGTATGATATTTAACTAGGTAGATCTCTAAGATCAATTGGATCTCATCCAATTCCTAGATCCGATAGGTGGACCTCCAAGTCCGAAACATATATACAATATATATGTCAATATATCCAATATATTTTGCTAACCTTTTTCCTCTGAATCAACTAAGCCTTGGCTTTGGCACAACAAGCTTAATGATTCCAGTTAAGCGGAACCCATTGACTTTGGAAAGTTTCGTAATCGATGTCGATGGACAAGAAGTGATCTTGACTTTGGCCAACAAATCACAACTTGGACAAGACATTTGATATGGAACAAAGCCTTCATGATTCAAACACATCCGCGATGGAAAAATGTCTTGACTTTGGCCAACAAACCAGTGCCAATCTTAGATCTTGAGTAAGAATCACTCAATGGAAGGAAAACGCTTAATATTTGTTGAGGGTTTTTCGCGTAAATTGGCAACCAATGTATTATCTTTGATTAGGTCTCATCATACACCCTTAAGCATACATTCTAAAAGCATAATAAGGCGCGGTAAATAAATTAATAATGATATGCGGATGGATATCTTACAAATTGTTCCTAGAACAAATCACTTCATTTCCTCTCCCCTGCTAGTACTATTCTAACTTCTACCCAATTACATAATACAATTAAAGAAACCTCATTAACATTGAGGGGAATTAGGTGAGAAGAGAATTACAAAGAATCGAGAGATAAGACTGGACACGCAGGTCCAATTTAATAAATTCTAAATTTATTACAACAATTTCCAAAATTACCCTCACCCTTCTAATATCCATCTGATATACATTATTCATACAACACATCCATGTATTCACACAAAGCATGTTATTCAATCAATCTAATCCAATTAATTAATCTTTGAATAAAGTGATCATCCAATGTTCAAACAATGATTTGATTTGTGCGAGTCCAACTCGTTTAAGAATAAGTACTCAAAGTACGAATTCTTGAATTATATCGAACTACAATTTAAATCTAATTTAATTTGTATTCAATACTAATTCTATATTTAATTCCAATTAAATAATTACACTTTTAATGCGCCTTTACGATTTAGATTCTAAATCTAATCTTAATGGGTCTCAAAGCCCAATTAACATCCAATGTTCATTTAATTAAAGTCCAATTGGCTTTCAATTAATTTATTAAGGCATGGGCTTTGGTCAATATGGGTCAAACCCAAATACCAATGCCCAATTAAGGAATCACCCTATTTGCCAAGAAATCAATTTTGGCCCATTAGGCCAAATTAAATTTTAAAAGGCCCATATATTATATTTGGACTTAATGGAATGGTTTAGGCCCAATTTGGATCCGATCCAATTGTCCTAAACCAACTTGGCCCAACCAAGCTCATTAGGCCCAAATACAACATTTTTAGCCCAATTCCAAATTAAGCCCAATTAATTAAATTCTAATTTTCCAAATTTCCAAATTTAATTAATTAAAGTGTATTGCACTAATTAATTATCTAAATTAACATTTCCAAAATACTAATTTAATCAATTAATCATGCTATTAATATTCAACACATGTCCAACATTATTGAAACAAAATCAACTCATTATCATGCTATATTGGTCACGGCAATTGTGGGATTTTATATCCAATTTTGATTTCATTCCAATTAAATCACAAATCAATATGTATCATGTCTTTTAAACTCATCCAATGATTTAAAAAACAAAATCACCATGACCTAGGGTTTATCATTACATTCGGCCATGCCAACAAAATTGGGGAAAATTAATCCAATTAATTTTTCATCAAATTGATCATATATAACTCTAAGTTATCAATAGACAAGCATACTTAAACAAACAATTTGATCAAATCATGCTCAAATCAAGTTTACCCAAATTTTAGTATATAAACCCTAATCAAATTCATGCTCAAATAGGCTCTGATACCATTGTTGGGTTTCTAAAGTCATCACAAGATCAATCCAAGCATGAAATAATGTGAATACGTAAATGAGAATAGCGGAAATATACTCACTTTGATCGGTTGAGAGGATGTGTAGAGAACAAAAACTTTGCTCCCTTTGAAATGCTTTAAGCTTCTCTTTGAAGTTGATCTCCAAGCTCCAAGCTTTAAGATTGATTCCAAGCTCTTGGGAATGGTTTCCCTAACACATTGTATGCTTCTTTGATGTGCTAGCACCTTGAAAATTTTGCAACAAAATTTTCTTCTTCTCCTTGATGTATTCGGCCAAGCCAAAAATTTGAGTGAAAAAAAATGGAGTTTTGGGCGTGAGATGGGAGAGAAGTGAGAGTGAGTGAAAGTGTTGTATTTGTTTTTCAAAACAAAATTAAATGATATACCAAATCCAAGATTTTGGTAAAAGTCATTTAACCTTCCACACTTGAGTGTTTGGTAAGTTACCATCAAGTCATTATTGACTTCCATCACCAAAAAATGATGAGAAAGACAAGTGATGTGACATGTGATGTGACAAGTGGGCCCCACTTGATTCAAAATCCGAGTGGGCCCGCAAACATATTCCAGGCTCGGGTTCGTTAATTCCGAATTAACGAATTTTCCGTTGCGACGTAATTAAATCAAATTTAATTAAATAATTATGTCTAGCAAAATTACTATTCACGTCGCTCGCGAATTAATTCTAAATTAATTCATTCGCCCGAATTAAAATCCAATTTTAATTCCGTTATGAAATCTAATTTCATTTAATATATCGAATATATTATTTTATCGATTAATTCCAAATTAATCGTTCTCTCTCTTCAAATAGTATTTTATCCCAGATAAAATCTCTCTGTAATTAATCCTAGATTAATTATGTTTGAATCATACGTCATCGGTGAATCTTCGGGAAGTGACCCATGAGATCCCTGGATATGTTGGCAGTAAATCCGATCGTCGGACTATCCGAACACGTGAATACCTCGAACTATGTTCTTACCGATTTTCGAGACATGGTTGGCTTCTAGCAAAGCACCGTGCCTACCCAATTCTCCAGAAATATTCTTAAAGGAATATATAATCTATGTCAGGCGTAGTATATGTAGTATTGCGTATTTCGATCCAGTATCGGATGTCACATGCAAGGCCTGGGGCTGGAATAGTGTCTGCCCCGTACGAAGCATATATTGGATCACAAGCAACTAGTCTCTTTAATCGGATAATCATGACCTTGTCATATTATCCCGATGGTTGCAACACATTAGAGTACCAGTTCTGTATCCCTGCGTGATCATCATCTCCATATGACTTAAGTGATACTTCCGTCTTGACATCATACCCAATACACTACGATTCTCAATAAACCTAGAATAGGCGTACACAAAACCTGTTAAAGTCCCGGACGACCAAAACCAAAGCGTATTGATTGTCGCAAGTACTAGCGATGCAAGTCTCAGGTTAAGACCAAATACACCTACCCTGAAGCGGATTCCCATAGACACATAGTCATACTACCAATGGGATTCCACGGGGTCTATCCAGAGCGAAGCTATTTCCTTACCATCGGTAAACACAACCTTCTATCACACTTGCATAAGTATCCAATACTTAAATATATGAGAACTATGCTGTTACGCTTCCATAACACGCACAAGTGCAATACTAGTCTATTCCGCATTATCGATGTCCAATCTCGATAATACTACGACTATGGATATTTAATGATTAAACCTTTATGGATTGATATTGTCTCATATCTTATAATTCGGAACTAATCATAAAGACTTTTATCATTTATATATTTAAGTAATCAAATTACAAAATGATAAAATGCAATTTCCATTGTCACATAGTTAATTTGTACAAAAACCACAATGTCTTTTACAAATAGTGATGCTATTGGTCATAATTGTCCAACAGGATGTCCCCGGTCGACTGAACCAGATGATGGTTCAGTTTATTATCAATACGACATGTGGCATCTGGACTGAGTAGTCCAGGTATTCACTTGACTCGACATGAGTCCACAGGGGATGTCCCATGTCGACTGAACCAGATGAAGGTTCATTAGTTTAATTCATACGACATTGTCGTCTGGACTGAGAGTAGTCCATGTCTTCACTTGACTCGACATAAGTCCATAGGGATGTCCCATATCGACTGAACCAGATAAATGTTTAGGATTTAATTCATACTACTGGTCAAATGACTAGAGGAGTCTTCAATGTCGTCTGGACCAGATGAAGGTCAGATCTTGAACTTGACTTTATATGAGCCTTGGGGAATGTTCCCAGTCGACTGAACCAGATGAAGGTCAGGACAATCTCCATACTACTGGTCAAATGACTAGGGGAGTCTTCAAGGTCGTCTGGACCAGATGATGATCAGGTCTTGAACTTGACTCTACAAGAGCCATGAGGAATGTTCCCAGTCGACTGAACCAGATGAAGGTCAGGACAATCTCCATACTACTGGTCAAATGACCAGAGGAGTCTTTACTGTCGTCTGGACCAGATGAAGGCCAGGTCTTGAACTTGACTCTACATGAGCCATGGGGAATGTTCCCAGTCAACTGAACCGGATGAAGGTCAAGACAATCTCTATACTATTGGTCAAATGACCAGGGAGTCTTCAATGTCGTTTGGACCAGATGAAGGTCCAAGTCTTCATATAAGTCGTATGATATTGCCTGCAGGCTTGAAACCATAAACATGGTCAGGAATAGAAATAGAACATTTATACCTGTCGTTAGGAGAGCATGTCAGCTAGGACAAATGGTCTTTTGAGGAAGACTATTCTCTCTCAAGTTCATAGCTCTTTCCTCCCAGATTCTCCCCAGTCTACGACTAGGTTTGACCATTACTCGTTTGGGCATTAATTGGTCTTCATGAAAATTTGGTCGATTGGACTTGATGAAAGTCTATGAAGGTCTCCACTAGTCCTGATGAAGGTCCAAGGGAGGCTACGGTCAACTGCACCTGATGAATGTCTATAAGAGACTACACACTATTGGACCTTATGAATGTCCAAGAGAGTATTTACTCTACTAGAACTGATGGAGTTCCAAGAGAGTTGTCACTCCACCAGATATGATGAAGATCCATGAGGGTCTTCACTTCTCATTCCACTAGACCTGGTGAAGGTCTATAAGGGTCTTCACTTCCCATTCTACTAGACCTGATGAAGGTCTATAAGGGTCTTCACTTTACTAGACCCTATGAAGGTCTATGAGACTACGGTCGAATGGAACTAATGAAGATCCATGAGGGTCTTCACTCATTACTCTACAAGACATGATAAATGTCAATAAGGATTTTCATTCCTCATTTACAATGCTCACTCTACAAGACCTGACAAAGGTAAGTGAAGGTCTTTGGTCTAATGGACTTGATGCAGGTCTAATAGAGTCTTCACTCTACTGGACTTGATGAAAGTCCATTAGAGACTACACTTCATTAGACCTGATGAAGATCCAATGGAGTCTTTACTCCATTATACCAAATAAAGGTACATGAGACTACGGTCGATTAGACTTGATGAAGGTTGGGATCATCCCCATACTACGGGTCAAAAGACCAAGGGAGTCAAACATGTCGTATGGGGAATATCCCATAACAGTAGAATGGGTCCGTATGATAAGATATTATAGTGTTTATGAAAATTGTTTGGAACAAAAGGAAGGATCTCATTCAACAATCACCGTATATGTAGTGTCGAATAAGATCTTAAACATGTACTAAGCTTCATACTTGTAGTGTCGACCGGGGTCCTTATCAAGCACCAAGCTTCAGACTTTAGTGTCGACTGGGCTCCTCGTCAAGTGCCAAGCTTCAAACTGTAGTATCGACTGGGATCCTTAATAATTCCCTAACCACATATTGTAATGTCGACTAGGACATCCTTAAAAAGTGTCAAGCTACAAGCGTATATTGTTGAATGGGATCCACATCAAGCATCGAGCTATACACGCTTGTTGTCGAATGGGATATACATCAAGCACCAAGCTATACACGCTTGTCTGAGATCTATAACAAGTCCCAAGCTACATACGTGTTGTGTCAAATGGGATCCACATCAAATCCCAAGCTACACACATGTTGTGTCAAATGGGATCCACATCAAGTTCTAAGCTACACATGTGTAGATGTCGACTGGGGCATAGGCTTCATTCTCAGTCTTCATTCATGTAAGTCGACTGGGATGTCCTAACACCAAGTCCCCATACATGTAGTGTCGAGTGGTATATCCTTACCAAGTCTTCATATATGCATGTCGACTGGAATGCCTTCACACCAAGTGTCCATATAGTGTCGAGTGGAATGTCTTCACAAAGTCTCCATATAGTGTCGAGTGGGATATCTTCATAACAAGTCCCTATTAATGGCGACTGGAATGTCTCTGCAAAGTCTTCATACAAGCATGTCGACTAGAACGTCTTCACTCAAAGTCCGCATATATGTAGTGTCGAGTGGGATGCCCTTGCCAAGTCTTCATTTGTGTGATATCGACTGGGACATCCTCTTTATGCCAAGTCTTCATTGCGTCGTCGTATGGGGCAAATGGTAGGAAATGTGTTCTCCTGAGGGACGCGTCTTGATCCTGTCGTTTGGAGAGCATGTCAGCTAGGACAAATAGACTTGATGAGGGTCCATGAGACTATGGTCGAATGGACCTGATGGAGGCCCATGAGACCACTGTCTAATGAAGTCTAGAGTTGATGGCAATCCATTCATGTAGTGTGGAGAATATAATTATCTTCTCATGTCGTCTGAAAGAGATGACAATCCATCCATGTAGTATGGAGTTGATGGGCATCCACCTCGTCATATGGAGAATATGATAATCTTTCCATGTAGTCTGGAGTAGATGACATTCCTATAGAATACTTATTGTTGATTGGGTATGTTGGAGGATATGAAGGTATTGACATGTCGACTGGGAGAAGTATGTCGATTGGGCCGGATGATGGTTTATGTGGTTGATTGGAGCAAATGGGTTTATCCTTAAGTTGGAGTTTTGTGAAATATAATTTTTTTTTAAAAGTAACAAATGAATACTTGTTTGGGAATCTATGATGTCTCCAAGCTGACAATGGGTGGCCTATGGCTCTTTTTTATGGTCTAATTTCATCAAGTGACACCTTATTGAGATATATTACTAGCACATCATTTATTATGTCGCTTGGGAGAATTCGAGATTCTCTCATTTTGATGGTTGGTGGAACTTTCTCTCTTCTTATTCCTTTTCTCTTCCTTCCACCTGATCTCAATTTGGGCTCGAGCCATGGCTTGATCCATGGTATAACATCGAAATTTAGTGAGCTTTTTGTAGAGTCCACTTTCTGAAAGTAATCCATTTCCGAATGCTTCCACTATGGTAGGCTGATGGAGATATGTGATTGTTATTCTTTCTTTATTGAAGCGATCCACGTAGCTTCGCAAGGACTCCCCTCTTCGTTGCTAGATGGCATTGAGGTCATTGGTGGTCTTCTCAAGCTTGCAAGAACTTGCAAAATGATCCATAAATTTGTCTGCTAGCTATTGGTAAGACTCGATGGATCTGTATGGGAGATTGATGAACCAGGTAAGGGCATGACCATCGAATGTTTCTCCAAATCCTCTACACATTCCAGCCTCCCATTAGTAAAGGGCCAGACCCGTTGACATCATCTTGTATTTGTAATGGACAACATGGTCGTCTGGGTCAGTTGATCCATCATACATCTTCATATTTGGAGGATTGAATTTCCTTGGTAGTTCGATGGAAGTGATGGTCTCCAAAAATGGAGTGTCAAAAATTATACCGGCCCGACTTTTCCTTATTGGTAGCCTGACACCAGGTAGACTGGACAAAATTGCTTCTTTGAATTCTAACATTTCTTTGCGCATGTTGGATGCGACTTGTTGCGCTTGGTCGACTGGGGAAATTAGTTCATTTATTGGATCGTTTCAGGGGTGGTCGTCTGGGGGCGGATCATCGTTTGCCACATCATTGAATGCCCCCCAAGAGATTCGATGGGATTATATGATTGTTGGGATTGTCTGGAGTATCACGTCGTTGGGAAGTTGAGGAGATTTTCTCCAGTTGCTTCTGGAAGGTTATATTGGAGCTTCACATGGCTTGATTCTCTTCATCTAAGGCGCGTAACTGTTCTTGGAGTATAGTCAGCTGCATGGTCATATGATCTGGTGTCTGCTCACTGCTAGAAGCCATGGTTGGCTGTGTTTTAGAAACCGTAGACTGAGAGATCTTTGTCTGTTATGAATCGCTAAGGCCCCACGGTGGACGCCAAATTATGGACGCTGGTTTTCGCCCGAGGTCCACAATCGAGAATTTATAGGTTGGGACACTAGTGATCCTGCAAAATAAAGGTAGAGTGAGCATGGAGTACTGCCAACCGGTGTGGTGGGTGCCGTAGGCACTTCGACGCTCAAGTCAGTAGTGAAGACGAGCTGTAAATAATGGAAGAACAAGGTCGGAAGTTACCTTGACTTCTGTTGACTGTTGTAAGGGCGGTGGCCGGTGTTTATAGAGTAGGAAGTTTAGAGAGCTCAAGTATGAGAGCTAAGACTTCCATGAGCCCCCCATATGCTAAGTTACATATCCTTTAATAAGGGAAATGAAGTCACTTTATAGCTGTAACATGAGCTGTATTTATGATGGTGAGACCCACAACATGCTAACATTTCTGGCGACGGGGTTCACCACGTGCTCAAGACTTCGTCTTTCGGTGATGAAGAATATTCGCATATGAAAATATATTTTCTGTTTAGGAAAGGGGATACATCAGCCAATGTGAGGTTTTTCGGTGGGGGACCCGTTCGAATGACCAATAGGCTGCCCTGAAGGCTTTAATTGGGTCTGAGAGAAGTTCAGATCTTTGGCCCAATCTTAGCCTCTGATTTGGGCTATCAGAAAGAGTTGGGCTTAGTCTGATACTAGGCAGATGGTGAAAAGACGAAAATACACTTTGACCCAAATTTAGCACGTACACTTGCTTATTAGAAATTTTTTCTTTTTTCAACATACGTAATGTAGTTTCTATTTTCTTTCATACAAAAGAAAAGCCGAAGCTTTTAGTTCAAATTTCTTGTGAAAACAGATCCAAACACATTACCAAAGTTAAGCAAACAATGGCCTTGAACGCTCACACTGTTCAAAATATTAAAAAAACATTTGTTTCAGTCTTTGAAAATGGATTTAGGGAAGAAATAAATGACTCGAATTGCCATTCTGCTACGTTTTCGGTTTCTATTAATTAAAATTTAGATATGCTTTTATTTGAAATAGAGATTTCTGATTTTGTGCGTAATAAGCTTATTATTGGTATTTTAATTTTTTATGACAGTGAATGTTTGTATTTGGTTGATCATGTTAGGTTTTTTTGAACTATTTTTTTGTTTGTGTTATTTTGCTTCTACTTTGGTTGAACTATTGTTATTGTAATATGATTAAACTATTTTGGTACTTTGGTCGAATTATTTGGGTAAAATTTGCTTGAACTATTGTTATTGTAATTTTTTTTTTTAAAAAAAGACAACGGCTTGTGTTAAATAGATGAATAATTATTGGTTTCATTCAATATAATCCCGATTATAAAGAAGTTATATTTTGATTCTTGTTCAAAAAGAAAATATAGTTGTAAATGTTGAGACATCTTCACCTAACCATGATAGAGAATATAGTATTGGCAATTCGGGTGACTTGGACGAGAATGACTTAGGAAAAGAATTTGTCATTGCACTAGATAGATATTGCTGATAATCTGAGTAAAAGTTGGTTGGTTAGTATCATAAAAGTAAAAAACAAAATCTATATGTGGTCCTTTCAAATCTTATAAATTCTTATGATATAAATATTTTAAAATCCAATAAGTAAAAAATCCTAATTAAAAAAACTGTAATAAAATATTGTAAATCATTACATTCTTAAATAGTCTTTTAAAATTCACTAAACTTATTTATTCATAAATAATCTTTTAAAATCTCAATTGAATATACCTCATAATATTATCAAAATATAGGATTCAAGGTTTAGAATTCTGACTAAAATTTTTATTCGTCTTAAGTCCCCTATCAAATCTCAAATGTGGATAGAAATTTTCTCCAACCCTCCCTGTTTTTAAGTAAAGCCTCAAAACTCAGCCCAAACAATATTAATCCCTTAACTTTTAATTTATTTTTAATAATAATAATATTCTTAAATTTGTGAAAAGATTAGGGTTTCTCATTCTCTCAATACAGCACACTGGCCGCGTCTATAAAAACCTTCATTCGTCACACCATGTTCACTCGGCTCTACTCCTCTCATCATATTCTTCAAATCTTTCTGAAACATTTTTTTTTTTAATATTTAAATTATTAAATTTAATTAATTTGTTTTCTTGGGTTAAAAAATGATGCTATGATGAAATCTCAGTGCACCAGAGATGGTATCTATTTAGATATTGTCGGTGACGGTAACACAACCCTCTAAGAAGTTCTGAGCTTCCCTTTTTCTTTTTTCTTTTTTCTTTTTTTTTAATTTTCGGTTCAGTATTTGTATGCTAATTATTATTTTCATTTTTCGAAATGAAAGCGAGGTGACGATAAAAATTCACAAGGATATCGATCCACTGAATTAAAGTGTGTTGTTACAGTGAATCCCGACAGGTTCTGATCGCTTTATCATCATAATCCCATCTTCCATTTTTTTTCACTACTTGTTTTTTCAATTTTTTTTATTTTTTTTTGTTTTTGTTTTTGTTTTTGTTTTTGTTTTATATTGTAAAATTTGGTGGGCATGTGATGAATCCCATTTTGTTTAAATGGGTAATTTGCGTCTGAAACTTGGAGAACTGATGCTTATATCACCTTGGAGAACTGATGCCCTTTTCCTATTTTTATCATGCATCTGTAATTTCCATTTTTTCATTTTTGTTTTTGTGTGCAGGCAGCTGAAAGGCAACTGATGAACACCACTTTAATTAATGGGTATTGTGCTTCTGAATTATTTCATTGCAGCTAATCTTGGAGACCGGATGCCTTCCAAATTTTTTTTTTTTAATCTGATTGCTCAATGATAAGCAATATAACAAAATGCTCAATCAAAAAATTGGTCTAGTAATCATAATTTTCAAAATAACAACCACCTTCACAACTGAAGTATTTCTAATTGTAGCAATCAAGCCTTTTCAAGCAGCAGATGAAGCACATGACGACTCCAGACACCACTTTTGGTTGTAATTCAAAGGGAATTTTAATGCGCTAAAACATCAGTAATATATTGGGGGTATGGTTGGGTGACAAAAGGGTTTAAGATCTAGTTGTTAGGTGATGGTATTTCTTATATATTCTGTTTTAAGTCCGACCAGACGCCTTGTTGGTTGGTTTTTAATATGTGTGTATATATATATATATTTGTTGTGTCATAAGAGTGACTGAAAACTGGAAAAAAAATTCGGACCGAGCCAAAATCAAATATATATATATATATATATATTTTTATATGTTTGTAGTATTTTTATTTGTTTATAGTATTTAAATTGTTAATTTATCGATGAAATTTTTGATTTATTTTTTGAATCATAATTTTGAGTTTTAGGAATAGAAGCCAATGAACATTTCTAAAATTAATAAAATATCAAATATGCCCCAATAATATTTCAATGATTTCACAATACTCTATATATGAAACAATAATCGATAAAAAGGTTAAAGCGTTGCCACCATTTGTTTTATTTGAACTCTGGTAAGCCTATTTCAATATTATATTGTAAATCTATATGTTTATTATTATTACTATTATTAAATGAATAAAAATTTTAAGGGTTGTTCTTTATTTATAGAGAGAGATTAAGTAAAGATTAGAGAGAGATTAAGTAAAGATTAAAATTATAAATATTAAAGTGAATGATCATATTATTTACAATACTCATCTGGGATCTATCATTTTAATTTTATAATTATTGTCTAACCTAACATTGAGACACCTAACATTGTCTCATTAAAATCTTGCTAATAAAACCCAATAAGATAAAATCGATTGTAGGAAAAATAGTATAATGTAGTGTATCTAATTGTAGTTTTTCATGTTAATGAATATTCTTCCCTTGATGAAATATTTCCTTTCAAAAGATATCATTAGGATAATTTATTAAGGCAATCCATACCAATATTATGTATAAACCTATCAAATGTTGATGTCGGTAAATCATTCGTAAATACATTTGTAAAGTTATTAGTTGAACATATTTGCTTAACATCAAGCTACTGGAGTTCATGAGTATAGAAGAATTTAGGTGAAATATGTTTTGTTTTGTCTCCCTTGATGTACCATCTTTTAATTTGTGTAAGCAACATTATCCTTATTTATCATTATTGGAATATTTGTAGCATAGTTGCATGTGTTTTGAATATGATGGATACGTGACCTTAATCATAAACGTTCTTTGCTTCCTTATCTGTGAAAGTGTTTTACGAGAGTTATCTTGCATCAGCATAACAAACAAGGCTTGGAATTGTGTTAGCTTATTTGAATAAAATAATTCTTAGTCTTTTGTCCTATGAAGATAACATAAAATATGTTTGACGTCATTCCAATATCATCGAGTTGGTGCTGAGTTAAATCTGGCTAATAAATTTACTGAGAATACAATGTCCGACTTGATGCATTGAGCTAAATGTAATAAGACATTAATTGCACTAAGATATGATATTTCTGGACCAATTATCTCTTCATTATCTTCTTTTGGACGAAATTGATCATTTTTAGGATCGAGAGATCAGACTACCACATAAGTACTTAATGGATGAGCATTATTCATGTTGAAATGTTTTATAATCTTCTCAAAGTAAGCAAATTGATGGATAAACACTCTGTTAGTTTTATGCTCGATCTACCAGACGTGATAATATTTTCTTTTTCACAAGTCTTTCATCTTAAATTCTCTTTTCAAACATTCAGCAGTTTTTAGAAGCTCCTCCGTGTTGGGTTCTCTAAGAACATGCCAAGGATCTATTAAGCATAAAATTTGTGTGAATTAACAAAGTAAGTTGCGGAAAGGATACTCACTTTGATCGGCTATATGGATGTGTAGATAATAAAAATTTTGCTCCTTTGTGTAGTGCTCCAAGCTCCTCTTTGATTGTATGGTTGAACTCCAAGCTTGAACTTTGAATTCCAAATTCAATGGGAAAGTTTCCCTATCACCTTTGTAGACTCCTTTTAAGTGCTAGCTTAGGAAAATTTTGCTACAAAATTTCCCAATGGTGAGAAGCAACTCTCGGCTTTTTGGGATGAGAGGAGAGGGAGAGGCAATCGGTCATGAAGCAAAAAAGAGAGAATGAGTTGTGTTTTTTTATTTACAAAATCAAGTAACCTAATACCAAATTTCAAAAAGTTAGTAAAAGGTCTTTCACCCATCAATAAAATAAGCTTGTGTGTTTTACAAGCAAACAACGACTAACAACTTCCATCAACAAAAAGGTGATGAGATTGACTAGTGATGTGGGACCCACTTGAAATTCAAAATCTGAGTGGGCCCGCTAAACACATTTCGGACTCGGGTTCGTTAATTCCGAATTAACGAATTTTCTGTTGCGACTTAATTAAATCAAATTTAATTAAATAATAATGCCTCGCAAAATTATTACGAAAGTCGCTTGCGACTTAATTCTAAATTAATTCGTTCGCCCGAATTAAAATCCAATTTTAATTCCGCTTTGAAATCTAATTTCATTTAATATATCGAATATATTATTTAATCGATTAATTCCAAATTAATCGTTCTCTCTCTTCTATTTGAATTTTATCCCAGATAAATTCTCGCCGCAATTAATCATAGATTAATTTTCTCTCTCTCATAGTTAATCCCAGATTAATTCTGTTCGAGTCATACGTCATCGGTGAATCTTTGGGAAGCGACCCATGAGATCTCCGAATATGTTGGCAGTAAATCCGGTTATCGGACTATCCGAATACGTGCGTACCCCGTACCACGTTCTTACCGATTTACAAGACATGGTTGGCTTCTAGCAAAGCGCCGTGCCTACCCAATTCTCCAGAATTATTCTTTTAAGGAATATATATCTTTATCAGGCGTAGTATATGTAGTATTGTGTATTACGATCCAGTATCGATATCACATGCTAGGAAAAGGGCTGGAATTGTGTCTGCCCCGTACGAAGCATATATCGGATCTCTGGTAACTAGTCTCTATAATCGGATAATCATGACCTAGTCATATTATCCCGATGACTGCAGTACATAAGAGTACCAGTTCCATATCCTACGTGATCATCATCTCCATATGACTGAAGTGATACTTCCATCTTGACATCACACCCAATACACTACGATTCTCAGTATACCCAGAAGAGGCGTACACAAAACCAGTTAAAGCCCCGGACGACCAAAACCAAAGTATACTGATTGTCGCAAGTATTAGCGATGCAAGTCTCAGGTTAAGACCAAATACACCTACCCTGATTCGGATTCCCATAGACACATAGTCATACTACCAATGGGATTCCGAAGGGTCTATCCAGAGCGAAGCTGTTTCCATACCATCGGTAAACAGAACCTCCTATTACACTTGCATGAGTATCCAATACCCAAATATATGAGAACTATGCTGTTACACTTCCATAACACGCACAAGTGTAATACTAGTCTATTCCACATTATCGATGTCCAGTCTCGATAATACTACGACTAAGGATATTTAATGATTAAACCTTAGTGGATTAATATTGTCTCATATCTTATTAATCCGGTACTAATCATATGGACTTTTATCATTTATATATCTTGGTAATCTAATTACAAATGATAAAAGAGCAATTTCCTTTGTCATATAGTTTATTTGTACAACAACACCATGTTCTGTACAAATAGTGATGCTATGGGTCATAATTGTCCAACAATTTCCCACTTGGCCTATAGCCAATCACTCAAGTGTCCTACACCTGAACTATGTACGGGTTGTTCAAATTTCTGCTGAGAAATAGCTTTCGTCAGCGGATTTGCAATGTTATTATCTGATGCGTTTTATTTGATCATCACATCGCCACGATGTATGATCCGACGAATCAGATGAAATATTCGAAGTATATATTTGGATCGTTGATGAGACCGTAATTCTTTAGCTTGTGTTGTAGCCCATCTCAGCTGCTAACAGAACTATACCTAATCCAATTAGGATTATATAGATCCAAAAAATGCTTCTTTTGCTACCCCAGCTGCAGCAATGTTCCGCTTTTTGTTAATTATTTGACAGCAGTATCTTGCTTGGAAGATTTCCAGCTTACTGTTCCGTTATTCAAACTATATACGTACCCTTATTGCGACTTACAGTCGTTTTTTTCGGTTTGGAAACTTGCAACGGTGAACCTAGTCACTTCAAGTTCTCATTCTCCATGTTTTAAGAATGCATTCTTAGTTCGTCTAAAATACTCAAGGATGTTCTTAACATCAATCCAGTGACCATCACCTGGATCGGCCTTATAGCGTCTACATATGCTCAAAGCATATGAGACATCAGGTCACATACATTTCAAAAA
This sequence comes from Zanthoxylum bungeanum, assembly GCA_019454045.1. NCBI lineage: Eukaryota > Viridiplantae > Streptophyta > Magnoliopsida > Sapindales > Rutaceae > Zanthoxylum > Zanthoxylum bungeanum. The sequence goes on from SKCR01049023.1 coordinate 31,971, forward strand.
CGTACGAGCTCTGGGAGGGTTGTCAGCAGCTTTCTAGATCTATCCCAGTAGACCTTTATTCCTAGAATAAAGTCTGTTTCTCCCAGGTATTCCATGGAGAATATTAATGAAAGCCAAGCTTTCACCGATTATATTACGGGAATGTTATTGCTAAGAAGTAATACATCATCATCTTATTGGACATTCATTGTCAGTGCGCTCCCACTAACCTTCTTATATACACAAGGATTATATTCGTTTTGAATGAAATCATATACCATTATGATCTCATCAAAACGTTGGTTCCAAGAACACAATGCTTGTTTCAATCCATAAATGGATCGATTTAACTTGCAAACCTTGTTTGTATATTATGGTACGACAAAACCGTTAGGCTGTTATAAACATCCTCCAAAAGGTTTCCGTTAAGGAAATCGTTTTTGACGTCCATCTGCCATATTTCATAAATGAAATATGCAGTTTATAGCAAACATTATCCGAATGGATTTAATCATGACAACAGGTGAAAAAGTTTTTTCTTAGTCGATACTATGTCGTTGACGATACCCTTTCTGTACAAGCCTAGCTGTGTACATTTGTATGTTTCCATCCATGTATGTCTTCCTTGAAGACTTATATAGAACCAATAGGCACAATGCCTTCTGGTACATCAACTAGTGTCCAAACTTGGTTGTATACATGGAATCCATTTTGGACTTCATGGCACTTTGCCATAAAAGGAGTCGATACATTGTATCACTTCCTCATACGTAGTCGGTCCATCTTTCTCAATAAGATTGACATCTACATGAGGTGAGATCAGATACCCATACCTCCTAGGTTGTTTTCTGACTCTCTCCGACCTACGCGGTTCTTGTGTATTCGAAGATTATTGGTATAGTTTCATCCTTGATGAAATGTTGATGTTCCGTGAGGACTCGGTGCCTGGAATAGTATTACTCCGATTTTCATCGAGTTTTACTTTCCTCCCACTTACCACTGCATATAGGAATTCCTTTTAGGAAAACTGCATGGAGAGCAACAATTACATTGTTCTCTTGTGAGTTGTATAAGTACTATACTTTGATTTCCCTAGGACAACCCACAAATAGGCACTTATCCGATTTGGGTTCTAGTTTGGTACCATCCAAACATTCAATTATATGCCCAGCATCCCAAATCTTCAGGAATGAGAAACCCAATTTCTTTCCTGTTCATATCTAATATGAAATATGTCTAACAGATTTACATGGAACCTTATTCAAAATAAGTATTGCACTGTTTAATGCATATCCTGTGAAGGAAATTGGTAGCTCAGAGCGACACATCATTAACCTTACCATGTCCAACAAAGTTCGGTTTCTCTGTTCGGACACACCGTCAAATTGAGGTGTCCCGGGAGGAGTCCACTGTGAAAGAATACCATACTCTTTCGTGTAATCTTGAAACTCATATGTTTAAGTATTTTACACTATGGTCCGGCCGTAATGTTTTTAATACTTTTACCAGTCTGTTTTCTTACTTCGTGTCGAAACCCTTTAAATTACTCAAAAGTTTATGACTTGTGTTTTATAAGATACACATAATCGTAACACGATGCCACATCCGTAAAGGTTACGAAGTATTCATATCCACCTCTAGCCTAGCTAGACATGGGCCCACTTACGTCACTATGAACGAGGGCTAACAGATCGGTGGCACTTGCACTTTTACCAAGTAAAAGGTGTTTTAGGTATTTTGCTTAATAAACTAGATTCGTAGACATCATTTGAATTAAAATCAAATTCGTCCTAGCATCCACTCTTCGAAAGTGTGGATATACGAGTCTTGTTAATGTGTCCCAGATAACAATGCCACTTTTAAGTCTCAACAGATTTATTCAGTTTGAGCTTTTGTTTGTCATATTATATGTTTGAGATTCATTTATATTCAAAATATAAATATCGTTATTCACATCTAATGTGCTTATCTCAATATCATCTTTATAAACAAAACACTTAGTGTTCTAGAATATAAAGGTATACCCACAACGGGTTAAACTAGATACAGAGATAATGTTCCTGGTTAAACTAGATACATTATAACAGTCTCATAATTTAAGTACATGCCAAAAGGGCAGTTCCAAAACTTAGGTTTCTACGGCCAAAACAACGACTCATGTCATGTTTCTGACTCATGGGTCGATCTCAACTGAAGCCAGTCTCCTGCTAATCAGCAGATCCCGCACATCAGTACATATATTTATGTACCACATCCAGTATCTAAAATCCAATTTTAAAACTAGCAGTGGACATGTTTATAACAAACATACCTGAAGTCGGAGCCTTGCCCGTCTCCACTTCCTTCATGTCTGCCTTTGTCCATATGACAATCACGTTTCCAGTGACCCTGTTTGCCACAATTTAGGCAGACATCTTGGGATATGTCATTTGTCTTCCTAGAAGACTGTGACGATTTTTCCTTTGCCCCTTTTAGAAGCTCTGGCTCTGCTTCCTTGAGCATAGCCAACAACTCTCCAAGAGTTTTCTCTTGGTTCATAATGAATCTGCCTCAGCTTTCAGGCAGAGACTGTAAGATCAAATCTTTGGAAGTATCGTCCTCGTAGGTATTGCCCAGCTAACCTAGCTGTTCGATGTCAGCAATCACCTGTGACACCTAGTGTTCGACAGATGTACCCTCTGACATACGCGAGCGAAAAAGCTTATTTTTCAATTTGTACTTCTAAGATCTAAGGTCAGATCTATGAAGATCCTTTAATTTCAACATCATGGTATAATGATCTAATCCTTAGTTTTGACGATAAAATCAAAGTATCATTGTAACAAGCATAACAGATTGAGCACTAAAGTTACCATCACCATGAGTCTTCCAAAGCTCATGCTCTACTATTTGCTCAACTCCGGGCTCAGGCCTGAAAGGTTTCTCTATCAAATAGAATAACTTCTCAGTTCCCAGGACTATCCTGAGGTTCTATTCCCAATATGAAAATTCACGCCGTTAAAGACATTTTTCACCTAAGATTATGTCATTTGACGTTAATCTCTCAAGTCATCTTGATTGCTATAGTCCAACTATCCAATCAACGATTTCGAGTACAATCTAATGTAATGATTACTATAGTCTAACTATATAATTAATTACAATTTGATTGGTTAAATTCAAATATATTGATTACTATAGTCCAATTATATAACCAACTATAAATGAAGTAGTTTGAATACAGTCTAACTGTTCAATTAAAACAACAATTGAATATTAGTCCAACTAATAATTAATGATGAAAAATGAAATGAGCGCGTGTTGGCAAGTATCTAAACGAAATTGCAAATTTAATACTTGTCTCCCACTATTTTTCGGTGAGCCTCTAACCCTCTGTGGAGTACTCGGGAAACCTAGTTTCCTAGTGGGCTAGGATCCCGTTAAATAACACACAACCTTGACTTTGGCCAACAAGTTGTATGAAACCTAACTAGGTAAATCTCTAAGATCAATTGGATCCCATCCAATTCCTAGATCCAGTAGGTGGACCTCCAAGTCCGAAAATATATCCAATATATGCCAATATATCCAATATATTACCTAACATTTTTCCTCTGAATCAACTAAGCCTTGGCTTTGGCTCAACAAGCTTAATGAAACCAGTTAAGCGTGACCCATTGACAATGGGAAAGCTTCGTAATCGAGGTCGATGAACAAGAAGTGACCTTGACTTTGGCCAACAAATCACAACTTGCCCAAGTCGTACGATATGGAACAAAACTTTCATGATTCAAACACATCCACGATGGACAAAGGTCTTGACTTTGACCAACAAACCAGTGCCAATCTTGGATCTTGAGAGAGAATCACTCAATGGAAGGAAAAACGCTTAATATAAAATGAGGGTTTTTGTCGCGATTTGGCAACCAATTTATTATCTTTAATTAGGTCTCATCATACACCATTAAGCATGCATTCTAAAAGCATAATAATGCGCGCATAAAATAATAATGATATTCGATGGATATATAACAAAATTGTTCCTAGAAAAAATCTCTCAATTTCCTCTCTCCCGCTAGCACTATTCATACTTCTACCCAATTACATAATACTTCTAAAGAAACCTCATTTACATTGAGGGGAATTGGTGAGAAGAGAAATACAATGAGATAAGGAGATAATAGGCTGGACACGCAGGTCCAATTTAATAAATTTTAAATTTATTAAAATAATTTCCAAAATTGTCCTCACCCATCTAATATCCATCCGATATACATTATTCATACAATACATCCATGTATTCACACAAAGCATGTTATTCAATCAATCTAATCCAATTAATTAATCTTTGAATTAAATGATCATCCAATGTTCAAACAACGATTTGATTTGCGCGAGTCCAACTCGTTTTAAGAATAAATACTCAAAGTGCGTATTCTTAAATTATATCGAACTACAATTTTAAATCTGATTTAATTTTTATTCAATACTAATTCTTATTTAATTCCAAATTAAATAATTACACTTTATTAATGTACCTTTTAGACTTAGATTCTAAATCTTATCTTAATGGGTCTCAAAGGCCCAATTAACATCCAATGTCAATTAATTAAAGTCCAATGGGCTGTTAATTAATTTCTTAAGGCATGGACTTTGGCAACCAAAGCCCAATAAGGAATCGCCCTTTGTCATAAAATTAATTTTGGCCTATTAGGCCCAATTAAATTTAAAAGGCCCATTTATTATATTTGGACTTAATGTAATGGTTTTAGGCCCAATTTGGATCCAATCCAATTGTTCTAAACCAATTTGGCCCAACCAAGCCCATAAGGCCCAAATATAACATCAATAGCCCATTTCCAATTTGAAGCCTAATTAATTAAATTCCAATATTCCAAATATCACAATTTATTTAATTAAAGTGTATAACCATAATTAATTAGTTAAATTAACATTTCCAAAACACCAATTTAATTAATTAACCATGCTTTATTACATTCAATTCATGTCTAACACAATTGAAACAAAATCAAACTCAAACATGCTTCCAAGGCTCACGACAATATAGGCTTTTTATATCCGATTTTGATTTCAATCCAATTAAATCACAAATCAATATACTCAAGCATTTTAAACACATCCAATGGTCTAAAAATCAAAAAATCACCATGACATTAGGGCTCCATCAATTCGGCCAAGCCATAAAATTTGGGGAAAAAATAATCTGATCAATTTTTCATAAAATTAATCATGCATAACTTTAAGTTATCATAATCTAAGCATACTCAAACAATCAATTTGATAAAATCATGCTCCAAGCAAAAATACCCAAATTCAAGATTATGAACCCTAATTCATTTCATGCTTAATTTGGCTCTGATACCATTGTTGGGTTCTCTAAGAACATGCCAAGGATCTATTAAGCATAAAATCTGTGTGAATTAACAAAGTAAGTTGCAGAAAGGATACTTACTTTGATCGGCTATATGGATGTGTAAATAACAAAAATTTTGCTCCTTTGTGTAGTGCTCCAAGCTCCTCTTTGATTGTATGGTTGAGCTCCAAGCTTGAACTTTGAATTCCAAACTCAATGGGAAAGTTTCCCTATCACCTTTGTAGACTCCTTTTAAGTGCTAGCTTAGGAAAATTTTGCTACAAAATTTCCCAATGGTGAGAAGCAACTCTCGGCTTTTTGGGATGAGAGGAGAGGGAGACGCAATCGGTCATGAAGCAAAAAAGAGAGAATGCATAATGTTTTTTTATTTACAAAATCAAGTAACCTAATACCAAATTTCAAAAAGTTAGTAAAAGGTCTTTCACCCATCAATAAAATAAGCTTGTGTGTTTTACAAGCAAACAACTACTAACAACTTCCATCAACAAAAAAGTGATGAGATTGACTAGTGATGTGACTTGATGTGGGACCCACTTGAAATTCAAAATTCGAGTGGGCCCGCTAAACACATTTCGGGCTCGGGTTCGTTAATTCGAATTAACGAATTTTCTGTTGCGACTTAATTAAATCAAATTTAATTAAATAATAATGCATCGCAAAATTATTACGAAAGTCGCTTGCGACTTAATTCTAAATTAATTCGTTCGCCCGAATTAAAATCCAATTTTAATTCCGCTTTGAAATCTAATTTCATTTAATATATTGAATATATTATTTAATCGATTAATTCCAAATTAATCGTTCTCTCTCTTCTATTTGAATTTTATCCCAGATAAATTCTCGCCGCAATTAATCATAGATTAATTTTTCGGATATGTTGGCAGTAAATCCGGTTATCGGACTATCCGAATACGTGCGTACCCCGTACCACGTTCTTACCGATTTACAAGACATGGTTGGCTTCTAGCAAAGCGCCGTGCCTACCCAATTCTCCAGAAATATTCTTTTAAGGAATATATATCTTTATCAGGCGTAGTATATGTAGTATTGCGTATTACGATCCAGTATCGATATCACATGCTAGGCAAAGGGCTGGAATTGTGTCTGCCCCGTACGAAGCATATATCGGATCTCTGGTAACTAGTCTCTATAATCGGATAATCATGACCTAGTCATATTATCTCGATGACAGCAGTACATAAGAGTACCAGTTCCGTATCCTACGTGATCATCATCTCCATATGACTGAAGTGATACTTCCATCTTGACATCACACCCAATACACTACGATTCTCAGTATACCTAGAAGAGGCGTACACAAAACCAGTTAATGCCCCGGACGACCAAAACCAAAGTATACTGATTGTCGCAGGTATTAGCGATGCAAGTCTCAGGTTAAGACCAAATACACCTACCCTGATTCGGATTCCCATAGACACATAGTCATACTACCAATGGGATTCCGATGGGTCTATCCAGAGCGAAGCTGTTTCCATACCATCGGTAAATAAAACCTCCTATTACACTTGCATGAGTATCCAATACCCAAATATATGAGAACTATGCCGTTACTGTTGGACAGTTATGACCCATAGCGTCACTATTTGTACAGATCATGGTGTAGTTGTATAAATTAACTATGTGACAAAGGAAATTGCTCTCTTATCATTTGTGATTAGATCACCAAGATGTATAAATGATAGAAGGTCCTTATGATTAGTTCCTGGATTTAGATGATATGAGACAGTATCAATCCACGAAATTTTAATCATTAAATATCCATAGTCAGAGTATTATCGAGATTGGACATCGATAATGCGTAAAAGACTAGTATTACACTTGTGCGCGTTGTGAGGGCATAACAACATAGTTCTCATATATTTGGGTATAGGATACTCATGCAAGTGTAGTAGGAGGTTGTGTTTTACCGATGGTACGGAAAACAGCTTCGCTCTGGATATACCCCTCGGAATTCCATTGGTAGTATGACTATGTGTCTATGGAAGTCTGAATCAGGGTAGGTGTATTTGGTCTTAACCTGAGACTTGCACCGCTAATAC
>SKCR01049024.1:0-62793 GCA_019454045.1 Zanthoxylum bungeanum
CACACGACGATTATATCCAGTGACGGAACCGGGCAGAAGCGACCGCCCAGCTCAAGCTGAAAATTATTAAAATATTTTAAAAATTTATGAAAAACCTGATCTGTTAATGAGAAGTTTGATTTACTCCTATTAAAATTAAGAAAATCTATCACTTTTTTTTGTGAAAATCAAATTTATAACTTGGACACAACCCGAACATAGAGAGATGCCTACAAACACTTCCATGGACTCAAGATCAAGACACATTTTAAAGAAGTTCTCGGAGGGCGGGTCCTACAATTTTTAACTTTTTCGGAGGGTGGGTCCTAGAATTTTTAACATACTCAATGCGGGCATAGCCTATGAGAAAACAATGTTTTTCTTGCTGGCTGCTAAAAACCACCAATATAAATTTATTTCGTGCAACTACATGCAAACAATATCAATATATTAAAGAGAATGTATCATGGGCAAGCACGTGCTCCCTCTCTAAGCCTAAAAAAAAACTCGTCATCATGTAGAATCCAAACTTGGATAAAGGAGGCGGTAGGCGAGACAAGACGTTTTGATAGTTCAACCTGCTCAGGTATAAAGGTGGATTGACTAGTCAAGCATGCATATTTTTATTTAATATATAAATAGTTCTAACTTAAAATACCTAAGCGATACCTAAACAGTTGTTCCGCCCAAGTGCCAATTAGTAAGAGTGCTCATAGGGTCGGGTCAACCCACAACTCAATCTGACCCGATTCGCGTGAGTTTAAAAAAAATAAGGATTTTTCCATCTGACCCGACCCGAAATTTACGGGTTGGGTAACAGGTTTGATATTAAAACCCGACCATACACTATAATATTATTATTTTTTTTTTCTAAAAATTTTATAATTTTTTTAAAAAAATTACTATTATTTCATTTGTTGATTACTTTTGTTATATTGAAACTTTATATATATGATAATTTTCGCGACATAAAATAACTAATATTTTGGCGACCCGACGACCCGATCGGGTTTCACCTCTCAAAATTCGGGTTCGGATTTCCCGACCCAATCAGGTCTCACAAAATTCAAAAAAAACCATACCCGACCCGTGAACACCCCTACCGGTTAACGGCACCTTTAACAGCACTGCGTAGGTCACATTAAATGGCTCATACTTTTAAAACAACCAATAGGGGCCAGCATATCTTGTCATTAAACAGCAACATCACAGTGCTTTAGCATGAGTTTATAAGTGTCCTACTCGTACATTGGTCACTCTTCAATGTTCCTCGGAAACAAGTTCACAAGTCGCTATACAAACAACTTTAACCAAGAGTTTAGAATAACTGATTTCCACCTTTCATTTCAAAACAAAATATCCATCTGCATCTCTCATTAATATTTAAAAGAATGCAATTATATGGGACGGACAATATGCACCATAAACTAAGAGAGAGCTCACCCATTTACATTTATCTGTAAACAACCATTAAACCTTCAGCAACTCCTGAAAAAATAATCAAGATATAAATAGATAGATTTCAAACCGCCATTTCCATATGTATCTCTCATTAATATCAAAACGGAAGTATGAAACATACCTTTTCTTTCTGTTTGTAGATGCTATCAATTTTCTTCATATACTCGTCTGTTAGTTTCTGCATGAAGCAAAAAGATGTTAACAACTTGAGTGTTAGGAGGTGCTATATTGGTAAAAAGGTACAGTTACTGAAAACAAATACAAGGAAAGAGGTAGAATGCATGTATATGACAACATCTATTTGAGGCTCTGAGCCACTCCAAGTCTTCAATTAAAACCTACTAGAATATCAAAGGTTGGCAAGTTGTAAGAAGTTTCTAATTTCTTGCACGTATAAATTGCAACAAGCCACAATTACTGAACAACAAGTCAACAAGATTCAAAAAAAACCATTCCCCACTGTGACCCCACTCTCCCTGCCCCTTTTTTTTGTTGCGTCTGTGGGATCGGAAGATCGGAAAATAAAGGGAGGAGGCTATATTTCATTTCTCGGTTCAAAAGAGGAAATTTTCTAATGCTCCCTAGAAATGATACATGGACCTGACATGTCACAAGATCACCACCAAGGCATCATCAGAGGAAAACAATTATCAGATGTTTCAATGGTCTCGTATGAAAGTTCATCAGTTCCCTGGATTAATGTTCTAAAAGACGGTCTAGGCGGTCGCCTAGACGCCGGCTAGGCGCTAGGCGGCGACTGCGGACTGACCGTCTTGATTTTCAGTAAAACGGCAGTGCTTGGTGGTTTTTGACGAAAATACCCAGATCTACGGCAAATGGTAGCTTCAATCGGCGTGTGACCACCGGAAATGGAACGGCCGGCAACGTCTGAACATGATAGACAGGCGTGCGCTCCGATCGGCAGCGGCAGACGCCGTAAACAGCTGCCAAAAACTACAAAACCATGTCCCTAACCCTAGTTGAACCTGAATTTCCAAACCCTAAACATAATTTACCCCAATTTGCCAAATCCTTACCCTGATTAATATTAATTTTCTAAATCCTAACCCTAAACCTAATTGAATCCAAATTAATAAACCTAATTAAAATATTTTGAATAAAAAATAAAACCGCCTAGCTCGTCCGTCTAGGCGCCACCTAGAAGGCCTAGGTGCTTTCCCACAGTACGCCTAGCGTTTTTTAGAACCATGCCTGGATATAGCAACCAAAGCATCAAGTTACCTGCAAATCACTTGACAAGTCCTTCACATTGTCTTCAGAGAGCTTCTTCTCCTGTAGGACAAAACAAAGAGGGATATTTAAAGAAGCCCAAAAGAAAGTAATGGCGAAAAAAGAAGAGCAAAGAATAATTAACCAGAGTAGCAAGGAGGTTAAGGAGGGGATCCAAAATCCAGACCTTCTGAAGTTTTTCATAAGCTTTTAATGCATCTCTTCTTATATTTCTCAAAGCCACCTGCAAATGATTAATTTGGGGATAGCAGTAAAGATAACAAACCAGAGATTTTATATCAATAAACAGATAGATTTACGGATAAAAATTAACCAACAGCTGCGATTTTCAAATCCATGTATTTAGGTTATCATGGAATAATATGATAACCCCACCGAAGTACCTCTCCAACCGTTTTAAACGATTTCAAGCCAATACCTTTACGTTTCTCAACCCAAATTATAAACTTTAGACCAACAACTTGTTTAATTTAGAAAAATATTGCCTTTTTTGGATTTCCTGTGATATCTGCCTGCCATGAGTATTATTTGTTCCGAAAAGATAATAAAAATCTTACCAAAATTCTATGTTAGATAGATTACAAAGAGGAGCAAGTGAGATTTCAAACCGTGAATAAATAAAGAATAAGTACCTTTCCTTCTTCAGTCTGTTTCGCCACAACTTTTGACAATTCCTGCAGTTTATAAATAAATATTAAGCCATAATTAAAATATTTAGAAGCACGGTTAGGAAATTACAGTGATCACTAGCATATTCATAAATCAATATGCCTTAATATCTCATACACAACATACATAAAATAAATAACTTAGTATGGATTTTGCCCACATTTTCTACACGAATGCAGTTATGTCAACAATGAAAGAGAACTTACAAGAAACTGCATCATAATTGCCAACCCTAAATATAATTTAAAATATAATAATGTTTCAGAAGCACACTAGCTATGTCAATATCTACATATTTTGAAAGGCATAGAACCAAACTAAAGATCAATTTATTTCAGAAATCAGTATGACAATTGATTTGTAATATATAATTCTCAAAGCAATGAGATACACTTCAAGACATGGCCAATTAACAATCATGAGTCGGAGTGAGAGAGAGCTATCTACTAATGAGTTCCAAAGGGCAAGACATTCAAGGAACAAGGTTATTGCATCAAATTTGAGAACAGAAAAAATTCATACATGAGCGATACTTTAACCTATGTAATTAACTGAACCCCTTGAGATGCAAAACAAAATGTACCATTAGACAATTATGCAAATCGAAACCTAAAAAGGCATTGTCGATGATTGTAAACAAGTAATTCTACAAGCTCAATAAAAAAATTAACATACCTTCCTTCTTTCGGATGTCAATTGAGGAAGAGTTAACCGTATCACTTCACCGTCATTGTTTGGAGTCATACCAAGATCAGAGCTCACTATGGCCTTCTCTATAGACTTTAAGCTGAACACATGACACATCAAAGGCACCATGAATAGGGAGGATAATACACACAAATAATACACAAGGTATTCGTCAAAAATAGGAGTTTCCTACTCAACAGTCCAAACACTGCCTCAATTTCTTTGTCAAACAAAATGAGTCAAATAAGTCATTACCATACAAAAGGAATTGGAGAAAATTCTTAATCCATTTCTTACAGTGCATAGGGTATTTATGACAGAAGATTAAATGGAACAAGCAGGCTGGTGCTCAAACAATTTCAAACTTAATTCATGGCCTCAAATCTATGGAGTACCTGGATTTGTCATATGGCTGAATCAAGAGAGAACTTGAATCTGGAGTATTAATTTGAGCTATGCTCTTCAAGCTGACTGGGCTTCCATAGTATTCCACCTACAACAACATTGTGTTATTCATAATGTTACGATATAACATTCATAAGAGAAAGACACCTCGATAGAATTTTACTTTAAATAGATTCAGATCAAGAAATACTAAACTGTTTATTTTTAAACTCGTCAAGCAACCAAATTTTTTTTCCCAGTGTTATTCAGTGATAAGCTTCTCTATCTCTTACATGTACAAAATTTATAGACCCGGTTCCTATGTTATGTTCAGGTATTATCCATCCACATGATAAAATATTGAATCATTCAGAAATGTAAAAATGAAATATATTAGTTCAAGATTTTATAAATATAATGAATGGCAATGCATAAAAAGAAGCTTACAAATACCCATAAGGATGACACATATATGCATTATCTAAAGATGTTCTATATCAACGCATTGACTTAAAATAAATCGGATATTCAATGACATTAGGAAATTCCTAAAAACAACCTCAATCTTATCTAGCATAGCTGGATTTGCTCTTCCTGTCCTCACAGAATTGAAATTGGTTCGAACCATATCAATAGTCTTTTCCATCCTAGCTTTCTGCAAAATGATTAAACAAATCACAACCATATTATCTTTATAATTACTTAAAAAAATCTAGTAATGAACACACTTCACTTACAACATCTTTCTCAATGGAAGATTTTTCCGCTTCAATTTCTTCAATAGTTGCACACTTCACAATTCCATCTCTGTGCAGTTAATAACAACATAATTTTTTTTTTAAAAAAATATATAAAAAATCAGCGTGGCATTTCAACAAACAGTGGACATGCTACATGCACAGCAACTTACCTCTTGTGCGACAGTTGTTTTACGACGATACATTTGCTGGATAGCTTCACAAGTCTAGAATAGTTTGCCGACGAGCTCCACTTTTGCACATTAACGCTGTAAGAATCTGCATAAAATGTGTGTGTGTGAGAGAGAGAAAGATAATAATTATATATTGTAAGAAAGAAAATGAACATCGCAAATCAAACAACGGTAACTAGAGAGAAAGATTTAGAGTACCGGGAAGAAAAAGGAGGGATTTTGGAGGATTTGACTTCGATTGGAAAATAGACCGCATGGGCCCCGTTGAAGTTAAGTGCGTGGCCATGAACGCTCAGTCTTAAGCAGTGAGTTGGTTGTTTTGCCTACGAACCTGGAAGACGAAGTTTCTGCGCGCAATTGTGGATAAGAACTACGTTGCCACGTCAAGGATCCTGTTTGGTTTCTTGGATTTACATATTCTAGCAGCGGCATGGGCTTAAATGGGCTGGGCTTTGAAAGAGAAAGATCAATATAACTTTATGACTCGTTTTAATGACACTATCGATTCATTCTAAATTTAATCCAAAATTAAGGCTCTCAAATATAAAGAAATTTCAAATTTTAGTATATAATATGATATATTTTTTTTTATCATTTATCGATAGGATTCTCATTTTCAAAACTCGTCTATGATTATATTAAATATAAGTTAACTCAAGATCGTTCTTACGGCATTATCTGGACTAGATATCTTGAATTTCATTTACGAATCTACTGAATTTATTGACCAAATCTCTTATATTTCGGCACCATTTGGTTGAAAGTATAAGATAACTTATAAGAATTACAATAATAGTATAAAATAGCTTATAAACTTTGAATCGCCTTTCAGGAAGACAATTAAGGCTTCACATCTTCCTAGAGGCAATTCAGAAACTCTAGAAAGACTTCAGTTGGCGATGAAAGGGAGACAATCATTACATAAAAGTGAATCTTTGGCAATACTTGTGCCTTCTCGACCCGATGGATGTGGCAGTATGGATAGTTGCGAGCTGAGACCCGAGGACATGGGTACAATCTACACCTCTATTGTAGTTCCCAACATCAACTCACCAACTCATTGATACCGATAACTATGGCTTAGATGTTGATGGTGATTTTCAACCCCGAGGAACTCTGAAACCTAAAGAGGGGTATAACGGGGTTTGCACTTAAATGGGTGGAGGTCCAAAGTCCTTGTGAGGATGAGAGATCATACAAATGGGTCCGAACCCGAGGCATAGAAGGGCTTGAGGGAAGAACCAGTTGGCGCAGAAGGGCCTGAGGGAATAACTAGTTGGATGGGTCAGTGACTACCGACCCGATTGAATGAAAAGATACCAGATTTGGTAGCACTTGAGCGTATGTGGAGGCCGACCCGAGGTGGTCCGTGACTACCGACCCGACCTGGTAGAAAGCAATGATGATGATCCAACATCATTCACCTCGGCATGCTGCCCGAGAACCGAGGTAAGGGTTGTAATATCTTGTACTTATGTATGAATGACGTTAGCCCTACATGAAAGTTGGGCCTCCAGAAGGTTGACTTGATAGGGGTAAATCAGAAGCTTTCCCTCTAGCACACGGAACAGTGTCAGAGTGGTTGAGTTGTGAGCTATCGCGTGGGCAAAACAAGTATCAGAAGACAAAAGGTGGGAATGATGACTTTCTGCTGGCAGTGGTTGAGTCAGAAGACCAAAACTATTGTTTGCAGAGAGGTTAAGTCATAAGACCAGAACTACTGTTTGCAGAGTGATTGGGGAAAAAGAGCATGGGCAACGATGACAGTGACATAAACTGACGTCACGAGTTGGTAAAAGTAGATTTAGAAACCTATATAAAGGGGTTGAAGGCTCAGATTCAAGAGTTAGTAATTTTTACATTTCATCACTTATAAAGAGAACCCGAAAAAAACTTAATGAGAGGGAGAAATATTGGCTGCCCTGACCCGAGCTTGTAATAAAGATTTTCCTCTTTGCGCCCATGGACGTAGGTTGGAGACATTTTCCACTGAACCAGGTTAACCTTTTGATTTCTTTGTGATTTTTTTATTTCTCTTTAATTTTCTGTTTGCTTGTCGAGTTTGTTTTGGTTTCCAACTATCCAAACAAATTCATTACCGATGAAAATTTATTCGAGAGATTAATTTCCTATATTATCCTTCGAACGAAAAACGACTATAAAGAAAAATGTTATATTCATTTCTGCATCCACTCAGTCGCGCAGTTGAGGCTTTAACATAAGAATTTGATATTGTTTCTCTTCGTTTAATAAACTCAGTTATATGTTACGTATGTAATTAGGTGGAAAGCGGACAAAATGATAGGATGTGATTGTGAATGAATCCGGGTCAAAATCCTTATAATTTGTTTCTTGGATTCAGTTCTTGGTACGGAAATTTTTGTAAACGATCAATGTCATTCTTGTATCACAGTTACTACTATACAAAATTAAATTACGTAGCGAGCGGCTGACATTTTATATTTTTCTTGATAATGCCAAGTTGAGTTTGTTGTATTTTTAAAGTTTTTTCCTCACATATTTTAAATTATGGATTATATTTCTTAAATTTCTTAAAATATAAGATATGTTATTTAAAAATTAGGGAAATTATTATTTGTATACCTAATGTTTAGCGAGTTATCAAAATATATAAATCCTAAATTATGTTCACTAGTCCACCAAAATCTTATAAAATGTATCAAAAATGTAGAAAACATTACTTATTTTGTATCACATACATATCCAATATATGATACATGTTTCAATCGCTAATCCAAATTTAATATAAATTTAATACACTTTATAATTTTTGGGTTATCAGAATTACAAAATTGTGTTTTTTAGATAACATCAATCTTTAAATATATTATGGATAATTTTGTTGGACAATTATGACCCATAACATCACTATTTGTACAGAACATGGTGTTGTTGTACAAATTAACTATGTGACAAAGAAAATTGCTCTTTTATCATTTGTAATTGGATTACCGGGATATATAAATGATAAAAGTCCATATGATTAGTACCAGATTAATAAGATATGAGACATTATTAATCCACATAAGGTTTAATCATTAAATATCCATAGTCGTAATATTATCGAGACTGGACATCGATAATACGGAATAGACTAGTATTACATTTGTGCGCGTTATGGAAGCGTAACAGCATAGTTCTCATATATTTAAGTATTTGATACTTATGTAAGTGTGATAGGAGGTTGTGTTTGCCGATGGTACGAAAACAGCTTCGCTCTAGATAGACCCCCCGGAATCCCATTAGTAGTGTGACTATGTGTCTATGGGAATACGAATCAGAGTATGTGTATTTTGTCTTAACATGAGACTTGCATCACTAATACTTACGACAATCAGTATACTTTGCTTTTGGTCGTCCGGGGCTTTAACAGGTTCTGTGTACGCCTTTTTTGGGTATACTGAGAATCATAGTGTATTGGGTGTGATGTCAAGATGGAAGTATCACTTCAGTCATATGGAGATGATGATCTCGCAGGGGTACAGAACTTGTACTCTCTAATATGCTGCAGCTATCGGGATAATATGACAAGGTCATGATTATCCGATTAAAGAGACTAGTTGCTAGTGATCCGATATGTACTTTGTACGGGGTAGAAACAATTCCAGTCCTAGGCGTAGCATGTGAAATCAGATACTGGATCGTAATACGCAATATTACGTATACTACGCCTGACAAAGATTACATATTCCTTAAAAGAATATTTTTGGAGAATTGGGTAGGCACAGTGTTTTGCTAGAAGCCAACCATGTCTTGTAAATCGGTAAGAACGTGGTACGAGGTACGCAAGTGTTCGGATAGTCCGACGACCGTATTTACTGCCAACATATCCAGGGATCTCATGGGTCGCTTCCCAAAGATTCACCGATGACGTTTGACTCGAACATAATTAATCTGAGATTAATTATGAGAGAGAAAATTATTCTATGATTAATTGCGGAAATATTTTATCTGGGATAAAATTCAAATAGTAGAGAGAGAACGATTAATTTGGAATTAATCGATTAAATAATATATTCGATATATTAAATGAAATTAGATTTCATAGCGGAATTAAAATTGGATTTTAATTCGGGCGAACGAATTAATTTAGAATTAATTCGCGAGCGACTTTCGTAATAATTTTGTGCGGCATTATTATTTAATTAAATTTGATTTAATTAAGTCGCAACGGAAAATTTGTTAATTCGGAATTAACGAACCCGAGCCTGAGCGAAGTTACGCGTTGAGATTGTTCGACTTAAATTCGGAATTTGCAAGTGGTGGGACCCACTTGACTTACATCACACTTTTGACTTGTGATGGAAGTGGTTGAAATAAAGTGTAAGCATTGGATAGCTTTTTCAACACTTAAAACAATCTATACACTCAAGCTTTATTTTATATTTTCATTTTGAATGACTAATACCAACTTTTGGAAATTTGGTATTTGACATATTGATTTTGGAAAATCAAAACAAGAAAACACACACTCTCTCTCATTGATGCAATGACCGAAACTCTCCCCTCTCTCACTCTCAAAGTGGCGTGAACCTAGGGTTCAGATTTGATGATTTTTGATTCAAAAATCTTACATGCTAGCACATCAAAGGAGTCAACAAAGGTGTTTGGGACACTAACCCTTGAGAACATTCATACAAAGGAAAGCAAATTTTTTGTTATCTCCACATCCGCCATAACCGATCATTGTAAGTATTTTTCCGCAATCTTACTTCTATTATTCACACTTTTTACGCTTAATAGATCATTGGCATGTTCTAGGAGAACCCAACAATTGTATCAGAGCCAATTTAAGCATAAAATAAATCTAGGGTTCATGACTTTTAAATTGGATTTTTGGCTTGGAGCTTAATTTGCCTAAATTGTTGTTTGGGATATGTTGATATGATGATCAATTGGATTTGTGCATTGTTGGAATTGTGAAAAATTGATAAGATTAATTTTCCCCAAAATATACCCTTGGCCGAATATGATACCCTAGGAATGCTCATGGTTAATTTTTGAAATTTAACAATTGGATGTGTTGATGGCATGATAGAAATATTGAATGTTGATTTAATTAGATTGAAATCAAATTGAATGATTTTTGTATGCCTTTGCCGTGAGCCTTGATGCATGTTATAAGATTGATTTTGCTTCAATTTGTGTTGGACATGAATTGGAAATGTAGAGCATGATTAATTGAATTAATTAGTGTTTTGGAAGCATTAGATTATTTAATTAATTATGGTAATTACACTTGAATTGAATTAATTTGTAATTTGGAATAATGAGTTAATTTAATTTATTGTATTTGGGCTTAATGGACTTGGTTGGGCCAAGTTTGGTTTAGGATAATTGGTTGGATCCAATTGGGCCTAAAACCATTTCCATAAAGTCCAAATATGATAATTGGGCCTTAAAAATTTTAATTGGGCCTAAATTGATTTTTGGCATAGAGTGAATTCTAATTGGGCCTTGGCATCTTGGGTTTGACCCATAATTTCCAAAGCCCATGCCTAAAGAATTAATTAAAAGCACATTGGACTTTAATTCAATAGTATTGGATACTAATTGGGCCTTTGAGACCCATAAAGATTGGATTTGGAATCCAAGTCTAAAAGGCACTATTAAAAGTGTAATTATTTAATTTGGAATTAAATATGAATTAGTATTGAACATAATTTAAATTGGATTTGAAATTATAGTTCGATATAATTCAAGAATACATACTTTGAGTATTTATTCTTAAATGAGTTGGACTCGCGCAAATCAAATCGTTGTTTGAAATTGGATGGTCATTAATTCAAAGATTAATTAATTGGATTAGATTGATTGAATAACATGCTTTGTGTGAATACTTGGATGTATGAATGGATAATGTATATCGGATGGATATTAGAAGGGTGGGGGCAATTTTGGAAATTGTTGTAATAAATTTAGAATTTATTAAATTGGACTGCGTGTCCAGCCTTTATCCCTTGACTCTTTGTAATTCTCTTCTCACCAATTCCCCTCAATGTAAATGAGGTTTCTTTAATGTATTGTGTAATTGGGTAGAAATTAGAATAATGCTAACCGGGGGAGAGGAAAATGAGAGATTTGTTTTAGGAACAATTTGTTGTATATCCATCCGTATATCATATTAATTTTATCGCCTTATTATGCTTTTAGAATGCATGCTTAAGGGTGTATAATGAGACCTAATTAAAGAAATAAATTAGTTTCCAAATCGCGACAAAAACCCTCATTTCATGTTAAGCGTTTTTCCTTCCATTGAGTGATTCTCTCTCAAGATCCAAGATTGGCATTGGTTTATTGGCCAAAGTCAAGACCTTTGTCCATCGCGGATGTGTTTGAATCACGAAAGCTTTGTTCCATATCGTACGTCTTGGGCAAGTTGTGATTTGTTGGCCAAAGTTAAGGTCACTTCTTGTTCATTGGCCTCGATTACGAAGCTTTCCCACTGTCAATGGGTCACGCTTAACTGGTTTCATTAAGCTTGTTGAGCCAAAACCAAGGCTTAGTTGATACAGAGGAAAAAGGTTAGGGAATATATTGGCATATATTGGATATATGTTTCGGACTTAGAGGTCCACCTACTGGATCTAGGAATTGGATGGGATCCAATTGATCTTAGAGATCTACCTAGTTAAGTTTCATACAATTTGTTGGCCAAAGTCAAGGTTGTGTGTTATTTAACGGGATCATAGCCCACTAGGAAACTAGGTTTCCCGAGTACTCCATAGAGGATTAGAGGCTCGCCGAAAAATAGTGGGAGACAAGTATTAAATTTGCAATTTCATTTAGATACTTGCCAATACGCGCTCATTTCATTTTTCGTCATTAATTATTTAAATATAAATATATTAGTTGGACTAATATTCAATTGTTATTTTAATTTGATAGTTGGACTGTATTCAAACTACTTCATTTATAGTTGGTTATATAATTGGATTATAGTAATCAATACATTTGAATTTAACCGATCATTTATAGTTGGTTATATAGTTATACTATAGTAATCATTACATTTGATTGTACCCGAAATACTTGATTGGATAGTTGGACTATAACAATCATTAGAACTGGAAAGATTAGCGTCAAAGGACACAATCCTAGGAGAAAATATCTTTTACGGCTTTAATTTTCCATATTGGGAAATGAATCTCAGGATAGTCCTGAGTGCCGAGAAGTTACTTTATTTGATAGAGTGACCTTTCGAGCCTAAGCCCGGAGTTGAGCAAATAGTAGAACATGAGCTTAGGAAGACTCACCGTGATGATAACTTTAGTGCTCAATCTCTTATGCTTGTTGCAATGAATCTTTAATTTCGTCATTAGAACTAAGGATTAGATCATTATACCATGATGTTGAAATTAAAGGATCTTCATAGATCTAACCTTAGATCTTAGAAGTATGAATTGCAAAAGAAGCTCTTTCGCTCGAGTATGTTAGAAGGTACGTCTGTCGAGCACTGGGTGTCACAGATGATTGCTGACATTGAACAGCTAGGTTAGCTGGGCATTACCTACGAGGCCGAGATTTCCAAAGATTTGATCTTACAGTCTCTGCTCGAATACTGGGGCAAGTTCATTATGAACCAAGGGAAAAACTCTTGGAGAGTTTATGGCTATACTCAAGGAGGAAGAGCCAGAGCTTCCAAAAGGGCAAGAAGCGCAAGGCGCATCTTACTAAGACATCCCAGAAGGCCAAGGCTTGACCGAAGGCTTCTGGGGTGTGAAGAAAAAGGGGCAAAGGCAAAATCATTACAGTCTTCTGGGAAGACAAAGGACATATCCCAAGATGTCTGCCTAAACTGTAGTAAACGGGGTCACTGGAAGCGTGACTGCCATATGGAGAAGGAATACATGAAGGAAGTGAAGGCGGGGCAAGGCTCCGGCTTCAAGTATGTTTGTCATAAACATATTCACTACTAGTTTCAAAATTGGATTTTAGATACTGGATGTGGTACATAAACATATGTACTGATGTGCGGCATCTGCTGATGAGTAGGATACTGGCTTCAGATGAGATCGATCTATAAGTTGGAAACAGGACGTGAGTCGCTGTTTTGGCCATAGAAATCTAAGTTTTGGAACTGCCCTTTGTAGGGGTATTCGCGGTGCGGTTCGGGTCGGTTTTTTCGCTTTTCACTTCAAATCGCGCGGGTTGACGGTTTGAGAAATTAGAAACCAAAACCGCAAATTTGATAAGGAAAATTACGGCGGTTCGAGTTGGCGGTTTAGCGGTTTGGGCGGTTCGGGTCGGCGGTTTGGATTATAAATTTTTTTAAGGAAATTTTGTGTGTTTTCACATAATAATTGAAGAGAAAAAATACCTAATTTTCATTTATACATTGCATATTGTCATATGATCATTAAATATCTTAAATTTCATGGTTAAAAAAGAAGAAAAATATAAAATAATATCTAATTTGAAAGCGGGTCGGCGGTTTAGGCGGTTCGAATCGCGGTTTGAGTCAAAATTTGTGGTTTTAGGCGGTTCGGGTCGCTGTTGGGTCAAAACCGCACACCAACCCAAAATTTGCGATTCGGTTCCAATTGACCCGATATTATTTTTAATTTTTTTTTCAAACCGCGCGGTACGGTTCGGGTTGGTGCGGTTTGGGTCGGGTTGCGGTTTGACCCGAAACCGTGATCACCCCTAGCCCTTTGGGCATGTACTTAAATAGGAGACTATTATAATGTATCTGACCGGCGTAAACACACACGTATAACGCAAGTGCACGTATCGTTCAAGTAGTATAAAAATATCGATCCCACGAGGACTTAATTCCTACTGTTGTTATTAATTATTGAATCTATTTATTTACAAATATCTAATTGAGGGTGAAGAGAATGATTGTTTGATTGGTTGAAAGTGATTTTACAAAATAAATAAATAAATAAAAGACAAAAGAAAATACTGAGGAAAATAACAAAAGACACAAAGATCTAGGATTGTGAATCCTTCTAATATCTTTTAAAAGATGAAGTGATTATTTTATGTTTGTGTAATAAATCAGTTTACTAACCTGGAACACTAAATTATGCAAAAGCCTATGTCGATGGTCTGACGTAAATACCCAGTTTAACCCGATTGAACCATATGTCTATGTCAACCAAATTATCTGGATTCATTAAGTTTAAGTTCCAATTATGGCTACCCCCGCCCGACAGGTATATTCATATCCTGTAAGGAAATCTATTTAAGGGTTATCTATCCTCAAGGAAGATCGTGGGCTATTAAGTCTAAGGCTGAAACCTAAAATCCCTATGTCTAGTTCATTTTAGATTTACCATATCAATCTTATTGGTGATCAAATAACAAGAAGCATTAAGCTTAAGACTTAATAAGTAAACCTTTAAATTACCCAAACTATAAAATAACCCCTTATAAACCGGTGATATTAGAATTCATCACAACCCCAGATAACTAACACATAACTAGGGCTAGTAACAACTTAAAAGTAAAAGACATAAAGTAAAAATACTGAAAAGTAAAAGACATAAAGTAAAACTGAAAAGTAAAATAAAATAAAATGCTAAGGTAAAAGGAATTACTTTTACTATTACTAATTTAGATATCTCCCATAAAATAATATATAAACTTATGATAATATTACCAACCGACCATATAGGCGGTATCCTGATTAAGTCAAATTAAGTCCAACCAGCCATAAAGGCGGAACCAAAATTAAATTACCAACCGACCAATCTGGCGGTATCCTTTATTAGTCAGGTTTTAAACCAGATTAAAATGAATTACCAACCGACCAATCTGGCGGTATCCTTTTTAAGTCAATATTTTAAATAGTGAATATATTATTTTTAAGGGAGATTAATCTAAATAGTAACAGTAAAAGAATTACCTTTCACCCTAGCTGGGGAAGTTACCTCCTCATGGTAAATAGTAAAAACTGTAAAAAGTAAAAAGTAAAAATTAAATTACTTTTATTACAAAACGTAATTAAAATTATTTACAAAACTAAAAATTAAAAACTAAAAAACGAAGAACTAAAAGAATCTAGAGAGAGAAACATTCTATTTAGAAAGAATATAAGAGAGAGAGTGGTGCACTGAATTCTGAAATCTCGAGCTCAATTTATAGGCCTCGGTAGGCTTCCAGCGTCGCGACGCCAGCTTTTGTCGACGTGGCAAGCTCTGGTTCATCTGTTTGAAGATTCTGGATAAGCTGATAAGGTGACACATGGCGCGGTAGTTGGGCTTCAATTATTGTGACACGTGGCGGCTTCTGATTGGTCGCTGAGATTCTTATCCGCCACGTGTCAGATAAGGATTAGATACTCAATTATTGATGCTGACGTGGCGCTGACGTGGCGGTGAGTTGATGCTGACGTGGCGACACGTGGGAAAGAGACTATCGGCACAGTAGAATTGTGACACGTGGCACTTCCTGATTGGCTGATGATGACGTGGCGGTGTTGACTTGCTGACGTGGCTGATGACATGGAGATGACACGTGGCACACGTGGCGATGATGACTGTCGGCACCGTTGATGAGCGGAAAATATATCAATATTTACCGCCCCTTTTACTTAATATTTTGTTTAGTTTCTCGGGTTTGATGAACGTTTTGATATGTTTTATTTTATTTTGCAGATAAAATAATATCGGGACTCAATGAAATCATTTAGGATGAAATGTGGATCAAATAAGGGCAATTATTGGACTTGATATATTAATTTTGGAGATTGGAAACTTGAAAGGGCGTTTTTGACGAAGTGCAGTTTTGGAAATTCCAGTTTTGCGCATCTGTCGTATTTTGGACATAACATTTTACTCCGATATCGGATTGAGCTGATTCAAGTTCCAGATTAAAGAAGACTCAACGATCTACAACTTTGAAAGAGAAAATATTTTCAAATTATGATGATTTCATGACCGAAATTGATGAACCATCCAGAAGTGTGTGGAGTGTAATTATTAAAAGTCATTATCAATCATTTTCAAAGCAAAATATTAATTAATTAATAATTAATAAAAATTATCAAATCAACACCAAACAAGATAAGAAATTAGTGGAGCAATTATGGATTTGGTGGAGTAATTAGTGGAGAAATTAATAATGGATTTGGTGGAGAATTTGATGGATGATTTGATGGAGGCAAAATTTTGCCTATAAATACCAAGCCATTTCATTTGTAAAATTCATACTTTCTTCTAAGGAATTCCTTAAGAATACTAAGAAGATTGTATCTTGTTTGTTTATTTATAGCTTTCAGTAATTAATTTTCGTTTTCGCACTTTCTTTTCTTTACTTTTCAGTTTTTACTTTCCGCAATTTACTTTTACGCACAGTACTTTTCTTTATTTAATTTTCAGTTTTTACTTTTCAGTAATGAGGAGGTAACTCCCCTTTGCTGGGGTAAAAGTAAAACTTTTATTACTAATATTTAGATTAATCTCCCTTAATTATAATATATAAACTAGTTAAACCTCACTTAACGAGGATACCGCCATATTGGTCGGTTGGTAATTATTTAAATTGGTTTTAACATGACTAAACTGGATACCGCCTGATTGGTCGGTTGGTAATTAATTATTAATTTGACTTAATCTGGATACCGCCTATATGGCTGGTTGGTAATTATCATGCAAAGTTAATATATTATATTAAGGGAGATATCTAAAATAGAAATAATAAAAGTGGATCCTTTTACCTCAGCATTTTCTTTTATTGTAATTTTACTTTATTTACTTTTCAGCAATTTACTTTTCAGCAATTTACTTTTCAGCATTTACTTTTCAGTATTTAATTTTTAGTATTTTACTTTATGTCTTTTCTTTTATTTAAGTTTTTACTACCTGTAAATATGTGTCGTAACTAAGCCAGTTATCTGGGGTTGTGATGAAATTCAATATATTACCCAACTTTAAGATAACCACTTCATCTTTAAAATGATATTGGAAGAAATCACAACCCTAGATAGTTTTTAATATTGAATTTTCTTAAAACATATTTTCGACAATTTTATTTACTTGCTTTTAAATTTAGAATCGTCACCATTTCAAATCAATCAATCAAACAATCTGTTAGATATTAGTAATCATTTGACCTCATAAAATTAATAGTTTTGATATTAAGTCCTCGTGGGATCGATATTTTTATACTACTTGAACGATACGTGCGCTTGCGTTATACGTGTGTGTTTACGCCGGTCAAGTTTTTGGCGCCGTTGCCGGGGACTTAGTTATCTTTTACTATTATTTTAGGGGTTAGATACCTTTACTTGTACCTAATTTCTTTTTACTTATTATTTCTGTTTTCTTGTGTTACAGGTTCTTAGACACTTCATGAGACGAACCAGAAGCTTTGAACTCCGACCACTTGACCCAGAAATTGAAAGAACCATCAGACAGTTGAGAAGAGAAAGGCGAGAAGGCCAAGAAGCTTTAGTCAACATGGAACCTGAACCTTTGATCGTTGCACCACCAATTCCCATTCGAGACAGAACCATTCCGATGGTTGACAGACTCATTTCTTGTATTGTACTTCCTCTCTTACCAGCAAATGCGTGTGACATCAAAACATGCCTTCAGATGATTCAACAGTCAGTTCAATTTGGAGGGAATGCAACTGAAGATCCTAACGCCCACATCAGCAACTTCCTGGAAGTTTGCGGCACTTTCAATTACAACCGAGGAGCTGAAGAAGCAATGAGATTGCGGGTTTTTCCATACTCTTTGAAAGACAGAGCAAAGGTCTGGCTACATTCACTACCAGCAGGTTCCATCACAACATGGAACACCCTAGCCACCAAATTCCTTGCAAAGTACTTTCCACCAGCCAGAACAGCAAAACTGAGAAATGACATCACATCCTTTGTGCAGCAAGATTCAGAATCCATGTACGAAGCTTGGGAAAGATACAAAGATCTGCTCCGGAAATGTCCTCACCATGAGATTCCAAAATGGCTTCAAGTCCAAACTTTCTATAATGGACTTTCTGGATTGATGAGAACCACTATTGATGCTGCTGCTGGAGGAGCTTTGATGTCAAAAGGAGAAGATCAAGCCTTGGGACCTAATCGAAGAGATGGCCAATAACAATTCCTTATGGCCAACAGAAGGAGCTTGATTCAAAGAATTGCAGGAATTTATGAAGTTGGAGCCAACACAGCAGTTAGTGCCAAACTGGACCAGATATGCAAATTCATGGAGACTCTCAACACTCAAAGCAATATTGGAGCAACAAGTTCAACATATGGAGGAGCACCAGAGCCAACTCAACCTGAAGAAACGGTGAATTATGTCAACAATTTTAACAGACAGGGAAACAATCCATATTCCAACACCTACAACCCAGGGTGGAGGAATCATCCCAATTTTTCATGGAGCAACAATTCTGGACAAAGGAACAATCCACCACCCGGATTTCAACAGCAGAACTATCCACCACCTGAATTCCAACAGCAGAACAAAAGCCAGGAGCAGACAAATGAACCAGGCATAACAGAAGTGCTGACTCAGTTAAAAAAGTATGATGCTATATTTCAATCTCAAGCGGCATTAATTCAAAGTCAATTGCTTCTATTAAAGCACTAGAGAATCAAATGGGACAACTGGCAAATGCTCAGAGTTACAGACCGCCAGGGTACCCTTCCCAGCAACACAGAGCCAAATCCAAGAACATGGGGAAGGAACAATGTCATGCCATCATGTTAAAGAGCGGTACTGAAATCAACAAAGATGTTGGAGTCAATTCAACTGCTGAGGAAGTTCCAAAAGAAACAAAGCAACAAATGGAGAAGAAAAAGAAGCAAAGGAAAAAGAACAGATCACTCCACCTCCACCTTTTCCTCAACGTCTTCAGAAGAATAAATTGGACAAGCAATTTTCCCGGTTTCTGGAGATCTTCAAAAAGCTACATATCAACATTCCATTAACAGAAGCGTTGGAACAAATGCCCACATATGCCAAATTCATGAAAGATATTCTTCACGAAAACGGAGATTGGGAGATACGAGACAGTAGTGCATTAACAGAAGAATGCAGTGCCATCATTCAGAGGAAACTTCCCCCAAAGTTGAAAGATCCTGGCAGTTTCAATGTTCCTTGCGTCATAGGAGAACATAACTTTGGTAAGGCTTTGTGTGATTTAGGTGCGAGTTTAACTTGATGCCTTTTCTATTTTCAGGAAATTACAGATTGGAGAAACAATGCCAACTTCAGTCTCACTGCAACTTGCTGATAGAACGCTCGTATTTCCGAGAGGCGTAGTCGAGGATGTGCTGGTCAAGGTTGACAAATTCATTTTCCCAGCAGATTTTATTGTCCTTGATATGGAGGAAGACGCAGACATGCCAATCATCATTGGGAGACCATTCTTGGCTACAGGTCGTCGAACCATATTGATGTACAAAAAGGAATAACAAGGGAATTAACCATGAGGGTACAGGACCAAGAAGTAACATTCAATGTTTTCAAGGCCATGAATTTCCCAGATGATGAAAAGAAGGAGGAATGTTTCAGACTCGATGTGATACACAGTACCATTCAGAACTCTGATGAAAGACAAAGTTCTATTGACAAACTTAAAACATGTCAATTGCCTGTGGAGCCTAAAGATAAAGCATCTTTGCACTGAAAGAGCCAATTCTTGCTCTACAAGCAACAGAAGAGAAAAAGTTCCACCAGCTCAACGAATTGGAGGAATTTCACAATCAGCCTTTTGAAGATGCCAAATTGTACAAAGAAAAGGGCAAGAAAAGACATGATGAGAAGTTAGTGCGCATACAACTGGAACCAGGGCAGAAGGTACTGTTAAACAAATCAAGGGTGAAAATCTTCCCATGGAAGCCAAAATCACGGTGGTCAGGTCCATTTGTGCTCACCAAAGTTTTACCAAATAGAGCCGTTGAGATACATGATCCTGACGCTAACAAAACTTTCAAGGTTAAAAACAAGCGTGTCAAGCACTAATGGGGAGAATCATTTGAGCGACAAAAAGAAAGTGTTACACTTTCAGATCCAGCTTAACGTTCGAGAAGTCATGTCTGGCTGACGACTTTAAACTTAGCGCTAGCAGGAGGCAACCCATGCAATTTTTGTATATATTGTGATTTGGTGTGATTTATTTTTTGTGTTTTTATTTTTGCAGGTTTAGTCATTTCAAGATGGAAGAAGCTTTCGCAAATCTTCACAAGCAATTTCCTTCTCTCCCTCCAAAATCTCTGATGAAAGTATACAAAGCTCGCTTGGAACGGATGAGGTTATTAACAATCCATGGTATTCCTAATGATATTCGTTGGGTAATTGAAGCACGAGTCCGATTGGCAGGTGAATCTTCTGACTCTTTTATTTCACATCTGCCTGGTTTTGGAAGAAGCACCTATGCCAAAGAAACGTAGAGCTAAGCAAATGGGTGTTTGTTTCAAATGTGCACGATTTAATTGCAACACTCGTTGTCGTTTAGGAATGGTGTCTGATAATCGCGAAGACAAAATAACTTCATTAGGGATGGCTTGAGTAAGGAGTCTTTAGATTGATATATCTTCGACTCTTGAGACGCATCCCAGTGGATATGTTCATTAGCCTTTCGCAGATTACATACACAATTTTAAAAAGAAAGACAACAGTTAAGTCTGGGAATCTGACTCAAAAAGACCCTGTTTGCCAATTATAAGAATAAGAAAATTGGATGGGAAACTTGTCCTTGACGCATAGACGTTAATCAAGCTCTAATTCTTGTACATATTAATATCTTTGTCTTTTCTAATAATTTTGATTTGTTTTGTTGTTTTCTTTATTTCTCCGACAGGATCCAGACCTTTTGACCATATCACGATCTATTTTACTATTTTGTTACTAATCGTCCTCTGGAAGATACTTGTGCTATTTTTACTCACCCTTTTCAGGTATTATAAATTCAACTCATCATTGCACCTTTGAAGTCATCCAGAGTTGAGAAAGAAAAACATAAAAACATGGAAGCCACTTCAAGAAGACGAGTTGAAAACATTTGTGTGTTTTGCGGTAGTAGTGTTGGTACTAAACCACAATACATAGAAGCAGCACAGGAATTGGGTCGAGTCTTAGCTGCAAGGAATATGCACTTAATATATGGCGGAGGCAATCTTGGATTAATGGGGATCGTTTCAAAGGCCGTACAAGAAGGAGGCAGTCATGTTTTGGGAATCATCCCAAAACCCTTGGCAGAGGCAAATCTTATTGGGTCATCAAACGGAGAGGAACTGATCGTGCCAGGTATGTCTGAACGACTGGTAGAAATGATTAACCGTTCTGATGCTTTTATTGCTTTGCCAGGTGGCTTGGGCACATTGGAGGAAATATTTATAGTACTATCTTGGGCGAACCTGAACATACACCAGAAACCGCTTGGACTGCTCAACATTGATGGATTTTATGATTTTCTTTGTGTGTTTCTTGATGATGCTCGGAGAATGGGTTCGTGTCGAAACCTATGAAAGAACTCCTCTTTACTGCCAGAACTGCTCCGGATCTAATTGACCAACTCATAGCCTATGAACCACAAGTTGACCCTATCTTTCAAAGATAAAATGGTCCGATGATGATCGTGGTAAGAAGCGTCGAATAAATCTGGATCTTAACCTTTAATTTCCTGTAGAATTTCAACTAATCAGGTACGATTTTCTAAACTTTTCTTCTACTGTTTAAGACATTGGGGACAATGTCTCATTTAGGTTTGGGGGTGAGTATAGTTAATAGTACTTGTTTGTATTGTGTTTTTATTTTTAGTCCAAAAATTTTCGAAAAATACAAAAACATTGAAAAATTTTCAAAAAAATTACAAAAATATTTTGCATTTTTTTTAGTTTTCATTTTGACTAAAAGGGTGAAATTAGTAAGAGATAGCCGAGTAAGGAGTATCCACTCCTGAGACGTATCTCAAACCTATTTCGAAACAAGTTAATTTTTGTTTATTTCCTTTTGAATTATTTAATTTGTAAATTCTCCATAAAAATGACTAAAATGAATCTTCATATGCTCAGTTGACAGATATTATCAACATACATGGTACATACAGACATGAACTAAAATTGAAAAGTTTGTAATATTCAGTGCTCTAGTTTAATTGGAAGAAAGCATCTTTAAAAAAGCAATGGAGTAAAAAAAAAAAAAATAAAAAAAAAAAAAAAACGTCCGAGATCCGAGTTATTAAGTCTGTAAGGTGTTTTAACACCTAGTGCCCTAAAACCAATGGTTTGGGAGTCACTGGCCCAACACTCGCTACATGGATCAAAGATGCTGCAAAAATATATTATATCTGAAGTCTGGGTAATAAGTCGTAGGGGTGTCTTAAAACCTGGTGCCCTAAAACCAACTGGTTTGGGAGCCACCGACCCAAAGCTCGCTACTAGATAGAAAGATATTGTATATAAATAAAAAATAGAGAAAAATCAAAGAAAAAATCAGAAAAAAATCAGAAAATATTCTCTATGCTCCAAAAAGATGTGAAATCTGATAGAACTTTAGGACAAAAATATTACTCTCTTATCAACTGCACTTATGACTGTTGTGGGCAAAAATGAGTTGTTTAATATTTTGTTGGCTTGTGTATATGAAGAATGGTAAAAATAATCGGAGAATTTACTTATTCGGTAATTTAGAATGAAATAAAACAACTAGTAACTTGGAGTAAAAGTTTTACCTGATTAGTCACTAAATTTCTTTATTCTCTTTTCGCTTGTCTTTTGCTTTTGTGTGCATTAGTTTTAATACCTTTTTACTTTTGTAAAATGTTTGTGGGTATCATTGCTGTAAACCCTCACGAGACTACAACTCGTCCACAAGGGACACCTAGGGGTTTTAAAGGCTTGTTGCATATGCTAAATGCAACCGTGATCCCTACGAAAGTGGCTTAGTTTAATTTTAATTTTATTTTGTTGTTTTGCTCGAGGACTAGCAAAATGTTAGGTTTGGGGGTGTGATGAGCGGAAAATATATAATATTTACCGCCCCTTTTACTTAATATTTTGTTTAGTTTCTCGGGTTTGATGAACGTTTTGATATGTTTTATTTTATTTTGCAGATAAAATAATATCGGGACTCAATGAAATCATTTAGGATGAAATGTGGATCAAATAAGGGCAATTATTGGACTTGATATATTAATTTTGGAGATTGGAAACTTGAAAGGGCGTTTTTGACGAAGTGCAGTTTTGGAAATTCCAGTTTTGCGCATCTGTCGTATTTTGGGCATAACATTTTACTCCGATATCGGATTGAGCTGATTCAAGTTCCAGATTAAAGAAGACTCAACGATCTACAACTTTGAAAGAGAAAATAGTTTCAAATTATGATGATTTCATGACCGAAATTGATGAACCATCCAGAAGTGTGTGGAGTGTAATTATTAAAAGTCATTATCAATCATTTTCAAAGCAAAATATTAATTAATTAATAATTAATAAAAATTATCAAATCAACACCAAACAAGATAAGCAATTAGTGGAGAAATTATGGATTTGGTGGAGTAATTAGTGGAGAAATTAATAATGGATTTGGTGGAGAATTTGATGGATGATTTGATGGAGGCAAAATTTTGCCTATAAATACCAAGCCATTTCATTTGTAAAATTCATACTTTCTTCTAAGGAATTCCTTAAGAATACTAAGAAGATTGTATCTTGTTTGTTTATTATAGCTTTCAGTAATTAATTTTCGTTTTCGCACTTTCTTTTCTTTACTTTTCAGTTTTTACTTTCCGCAATTTACTTTTACGCACAATACTTTTCTTTATTTAATTTTCAGTTTTTACTTTTCAGTAATGAGGAGGTAACTCCCCTTTGCTGGGGTAAAAGGTAAAACTTTTATTACTAATATAGATTAATCTCCCTTAATATAATATATAAACTAGTTAAAAACTGACTTAACGAGGAATACCGCCATTGGTTGGTTGGTAATTATTTAAATTGGTTTTAACCTGACTAAACTGGATACCGCCTGATTGGTCGGTTGGTAATTAATTATTAATTTGACTTAATCTGGATACCGCCTATATGGCTGGTTGGTAATTATCATGCAAGTTAATATATTATATTAAGGGAGATATCTAAAATAGAAATAATAAAAGTGGATCCTTTACCTCAGCATTTTCTTTTATTGTAATTTTACTTTATTTACTTTTCAGCAATTTACTTTTCAGCAATTTACTTTCAGCATTTACTTTTCAGTATTTAATTTTTAGTATTTTACTTTATGTCTTTTCTTTTATTAAGTTTTTACTACCTGTAAATATGTGTCGTAACTAAGCCAGTTATCTGGGGTTGTTGTGATGAATTCAATATATTACCCAACTTTAAGATAACCACTTCATCTTTAAAATGATATTGGAAGAAATCACAACCCTAGATAATTTTTAATATTGAATTTTCTTAAAAACATTATTCGACAATTTTATTTACTTGCTTTTAGAATTGTCACCATTTCAAATCAATCAATCAAACAATCTGTTAGATACTAGTAATCATTTGACCTCATAAAATTATAGTTTTGAGGTAAGTCAGTCTCGTGGGATCGATATTTTTATACTACTTGAACGATACGTGCGCTTGCGATACGTGTGTGTTACGCCGGTCAACCGTATGATGCTGACACGTGGCACGGCGCATGTTAGCAGATCGGCACGTGATGGATGGTTGACAGGTGCAGCGCACGTCATAAGCAAAGTCATACTTTTCTCAGAGTCTGATTTGTGGACCCGGCGCACGTTAGCACTCGTTCGGCGCATTTTAGGCGTCGCGACGCGGAAGGTCGTGGCGTCGCGACGCTGACAATTTACTGAAATGTCCTTTTTGTCCAATTTTCACTGTTTTGGCCCAAATCACCTCTAGAATGTCCTGAAACTTATTTATCTACAAAATAACACAAAACACATCAAAACGTTCACAAAACTCAAGAAACTATACAAAATATTAGGTTAAATGAGTGGGAAATAGTGATATAAATACCACTCATCCACACCCCCAAACCTAACATTTTGCTAGTCCTCGAGCAAAAACATAGAGTAAAATAACATAAATAAATTAACTAAGCCACTTTCGTAGGGATCACGGTTGCATTTAGCGTATGCAACAAGCCTTTAAACCCTTAGGTGTCCCTAGTGGACGAGTTGTAGCCTCGTGAGGGTTTACAACAATGATACCCACAAACATTTTACAAAAGTAAAAATGTATTAAAACTAATGCACACAAAAGCAAAAAGACAAGAGAAAAGAGAATAAAGATGTTAGTGACTAATCATGTGAAACTTCTACTCCAAGTTACTAGTTGTTTTGTTTCTTTCTAAATTACTGAATAAGTAAATTCTCGGATTATTTTTACCATTCTTCATATACACATCCAACAAGATATTAATCAACTCATTTTTGCCCACAACAGTCATAAGTGTAATTGATAAGAGAATAATATTTTTGTCCTAAAGTTCTATCAGATTTCACACCTTTTTGCAGCAATGGAATAATTTTTCAGATTTTCTGATTTTTTTCTTGATTATTTTTTTCTATTTTTTATTTATATACAATATCTTCCGTCTATGTAGCGAGTGTTGGGTCGGTGGCTCCCAAACCAGTTGGCTTTAGGGCACCAGGTGTTAAGACACCCCTACGGACTTAATTACTCAGACTTCAGATATATATATTTTTACAGCATCTTTGATCCATGTAGCGAGCTTTGGGCCAGTGACTCCCAAACCAGTTGGTTTTAGGGCACTAGGTGTTAAAACACCCTTACAGACTTAATAACCCGGGTCTTAGATACTTAATTTGTGTACATCAGAATTTTTTTTTTATTCCATTGCTATTTATAGATGCTTCCTCCAATTAAACTAGAGCACAGAATATTACAAACTTTTCAATTTTAACTCATGTCCGTATGTTACTATATATGTTGATAATACCTGTCAACTGAGCATATGAAGATCTATTTTAGTCCGTTTTATGGAGAATTCACAAATTAAATAATTCAAAATGAAATAAACAAAAATTAACTTATTTCGAAAATAGGCTTGAGATACGTCTCAGGAGTGGAAATTCCTTACACAGCTCTCTCACCAATTTCACCTTTTTAGTTAAAACATAAAAACGCAAAATATTTTTGTAATTTTTTGAAAATTTTCAATTTTTTGTATTTTTCGAAAAATTTTGGCCTAAAATTAAAAACAACACACAAACTAAAAACAAAGTACTGATCAACTAATTTCCTCCCCCAAACCTAAATGAGACATTGTCCCCAATGTCTTAAACAGTAAAAGGAGAGTTAAGAAGGTCGTACCTGGTTAGCTGAAAATCTACAGGAAATTAAATGTTAAGATCCAGATTAATCCGACGCCTCTTACCACGATCGTCCTCAGACCAATTTATCTTTGAAAGGATAGGGTCAACTTGTGGTTCATAGGCTATGAGTTGGTCTATTAGATCCGGAGCAGTTCTGGCAGTAAAGAGGAGTTCTTTCACAGGTTTTGACACGAACCCATTTCTCCGAGCATCATCAAGAAACACACAAAGAAAATCATAAAATCCATCAACATTAAACAGTCCAAGCGGTTTCTGGTGTATGTTCAGGTTCGCCCAAGATAGAACTATAAAATTTCCTCCAGTGTACCCAAGCACCTGGCAAAGCGATCAAAGCATCAGCACGGTTAATCATTTCTACCAGTCGTTCAGACATACCTGGCACGATCAGTTCCTCTCCGTTTGATGATCCAATAAGATTTGCCTCTGCCAAGGGTTTTGGGATGATTCCCAAAACATGACTGCCTCCCTCCTGTACAGCCTTTGAAACGATCCCCATAAGTCCGAGATTGCCTCCGCCATATATTAAGTGCATATCCCTTGCTGTAAGACTCGACCCAATTCATGTGTTGCCTCTACGTATTGTGGCTTAGTACCAACACTAGTACCGCAAAACACACAGATGTTCTCAATTCGTCTTCTTGAGTGGCTTCCATTTTTTATGTATTTCTTTTTCAAATCAGGATGCATTCAAAAGTGTAATGACGGGCTGCATTTATAGTACCTGAAAAAGGGTGAGTAATAAAGCACTAATATCTTCCAGAGGACGATTGTTAGCTAAACAACAAAAGAATCGTGAAAGGTAAAAAAGTCTGGATCCTGTCTACGAAAATAAAGATAATTACAATAGAAAAGCGAATCAAAGCAATAATTAAGACAACGGAATTGTGTACGCAATACGCCACTCGTTTGATATATAATTCCATTAGGATGCGTCTCAAGAATCCATTCCTTATTCAGCCATCGCTAATGAATTAGCTTTCATTTTTGCCAACACACCATTCCTTCTGTCTAAAAATGCTCCGTTTGTGCTTTCCCTACAAAAATAACACACAAAATTAAAAAAAAAATTCTACAACATGTATACACAATATATAAAACATAAATTACAACAAATTGCATGGGTTGCCTCCCTGCTAGCGCTAAATTTTTCGTCTTCAGCCAGACGTGACTGAATTCATCTGTTAAGGAGGTTTCAATGTCGTTTTAGATGTCCGAATCAAAAACATCCCGTGAGCGTTGCTTTTAAAGGGTCTCTTCCAACGGTAAGGTGGCAAAAAGAGTTTTGTCCCATTCAGTGCTCGTGCCACCTTTTTGCTCCTTGTTGTTCCAGTGGTTCCTGCAAAGAAAGAAAGAAAATCAGGAGGTCTTATATGGTGCTTGACTTGGAATGGGAGTTCCATTCTGTCAAGCTTCTGGGCGATATCTTTGATTTGTACTCCCCAAAACAACGATGTTTCTCCTGAATGCTCTGGATTTTATTAAGGTCAGACATTTGCTCTCCATTTGCTCTGCTTCTTGTTCCACCTTTTCTTTACAGATGTATTTTAAAATTTCGTATTCAGCTCTTCATCTGTCATCTGTGAAATGCATGCTTCAAAATTATCAACCTGAGGATGAAAAGAATGTCTGATTTAGTTCTTCATCCTCTGATCTGGGTGAAATGATTGGTCAGGTAGATCTTCTTCAAACATAATTGCAAAATAGTCTCCAAGATCTTCATTTTGAGGGTTGAAAGTTTGATCCTCCGTTGTTGGTGCAGTTGGTACAAATAGATCAGCTTCATCCTCGTCAGAATCTGAATAATAAAAGTCAAATTGAGACTTTGCCGGTTCGGGCTCCTGAACTGATACCTCTGGTTGTTGATACTGCTCAGCCTCCTCTTCTGTTGAAGTGTCATTGTGAATCTCTGGGTACTCGAAGGCTTCATCAGTGTCATCTGAAAATGCTTCTTGAGGTATGATGTTCTGGTTTTCTATTAATTGTCTCATTTGATCTGTCATCCTCTGAAGGATTTCTGATTGTCTCTGAATTTGTGCATCTAATTGAGCTTTCCGTTCTTCGAGCCAATCTTTGAGCATGTGAATCAACTGATTTTCCTCTGATGGTTCTGAATGTTGATGGAAATCATAGGTAGATGGTGGATAAGATGAAAAATGTGGTTCTGTGAAATGTGATGGCTCATCATACCATGAAGGATCTTGATAGCTCTGCCACCCTGAACGGTATATACATTGATCGCTCGGGTGGTTACCATCATATATCATACATCTCCTCATCTCGTTCTGTTGAGCAAATGTAGTATTGCTTGGTTCTGGCATCCAGTGATAATTGTTGGGCTGGACAACAGGCCTCAGAAAACCGGACTGTTGCTCCCAGATTTGGGGTGTATCTTCTTGTAAAGCTCGTAATCTTTCAATCTCCTAGTAGTGTTCCATTTTTCAATCACCTGAAAATACAATAAAGAAATAAAAATTACAGATAAAGATAAAGAAAATTAGATACAAGTAAATTAGATAGCTTCAAAATTAATAACTCAAGAAATATAAGTCCCCGGCAACGGCGCCAAAAAACTTGACCGGCGTAAACACACACGTATAACGCAAGTGCACGTATCGTTCAAGTAGTATAAAAATATCGATCCCACGAGGACTTAATTCCTACTGTTGTTATAATTATTGAATCTATTTATTTACAAATATCTAATTGAGGGTGAAGAAGAATGATTGTTTGATTGGTTGAAAGTGGTTTTACAAATAAATAAATAAATAAAAGACAAAAGAAAATACTGAGGAAAATAACAAAAGACACAAAGATCTAGGGTTGTGAATCCTTCTAATATCTTTTAAAAGATGAAGTGATTATTTTATGTTTGTGTAATAAATCAGTTTACTAACCTGGAACACTAAATTATGCAAAAGCCTCTGTCGATGGTCTGACGCAAATACCCAGTTTAACCCAATTGAACCATATGTCTATGTCAACCAAATTATCTGGATTCATTAAGTTTAAGTTCCAATTATGGCTAACCCCGCCCGACAGGTAATTCCTATCCTGTAAGTAAATCTATTTAAGGGTTATCTATCCTCAAGGAAGATCGTGGGCTATTAAGTCTAAGGCTGAAACCTAAAATCCCTATGTCTAGTTCATTTTAGATTTACCATATCAATCTTATTGGTGATCAAATAACAAGAAGCATTAAGCTTAAGACTTAATAAGTAAACCTTTAAATTACCCAAACTATAAAATAACCCCTAATAAACCGGTGATATTAGAATTCATCACAACCCCAGATAACTAACACATAATTAGGGCTAGTAACAACTTAAAAGTAAAAGACATAAAGTAAAAATACTGAAAAGTAAAAGACATAAAGTAAAACTGAAAAGTAAAATAAAATAAAATGCTAAGGTAAAAGGAATTACTTTTACTATTACTAATTTAGATATCTCCCATAAAATAATATATAAACTTATGATAATATTACCAACCGACTGTAGGCATTGTATTTTTGCATGTGAAACCCGATGATGAGTCTCATTTGGAGGCACTACCTTTTGAGTCACAGAAGCCGCGGGAAACGGATATCGGAAGGGGAAATTCAGAATAAACAAGCTCACTGTCTTCGTTAGTGCTGCGTTCGTTACTTCGTTCGAACGTCAAACAGATTGCTGGCGTTCGTGTCGCGTTCGAGGAAGCGTTCGAACGGTGTCGGTAATTCTGGTTTTGCTGGCTAGCCTCACACCCCAGCCCATTTAGCTCCCCAAAGCCCATAAAAAACATCCAAAATAAATAAATAAATATTAATTTTAATATTAAACATTAAATAAAATATTTAAACCATTTACCAATTAAATAAAACATTTACCAAACTTAAAAATAAAATTAAAAAGAAGATATGCCTAATTAAAATCAATCTTAACCAATTTAAGCTAATCAAATATAATCATTCCTATCTAATAAGATAATTACCAATCTAAAATATTTGTATTCCTAAACCAACACAAATAAATATTACAACTTCCTAATTAAAATATTTTGTCCCCCCTCAATCTTGTGTATACCTTTCTTGGAAATCCTAATTGAATACCAAAATCCTTTCCTTGTGAGACAAGAAGAAAACCCTAGACATTTTCTATATAAACAACCCCTAACCAAAACCATCCTCTCTTTGACACATAGAATTCACGCCCAACTCTCTCTAATACACGCCCAAGACACTTCACATATACACAAAAAAGAGAACAAAGAGCCTTAACCACCTCCTCCATAGCCGAGACAATAGAGCCTCAATCCTCCACCATAACCGAGACAACCACAAGCAATAACCCTCCTTAGCCAAATCAAAACACTCCCCTCCTGCACCAAGAACACATCCCCCCATACAGCCCTTACAACCACTAAAACACCCCCTAACAAACACTCAAAAACAGCCCCTGAATCACCTTAAAACAGTAGCCCAAATCCTCTTAAAACAGTCCCTAAAAACCTTAAAAACAGTAACAAAAAAACTGCATAGATAATCTTAAAAATAATCACACACAACAGCACTAAGAATCCACGCAAACTTGGAACAGTTCATTGAAAACGTTAAAACAGGTGGCCCGAGCAGTGAGCAGCAAGACAGAGGCCGAACAGAAGCAGAACGGAGTTCGAACCGCAAGCAAAACAACAAAGCAGTGAGCTAGGACGCTGAACCAGTGAACCAGAAAAGTTGCGGAGCTTTACCCCTTCCGATCTTCGTGAAACACGAGTCCGAGAGACGGCTCAAAAGGTTAGACCTGAGGGTACTTTTCACACCCATCTCTACGTGATTTTTGTTATTTATTTTGATTATATTTTACTTATTCGTTGAATCCTGTTTATGTATGATGTGTGTTGTGGGTATGGGATGAATGAGAAATGTTTTAACTCTCGCGGTATATCAGATGGAAACCTGGACATAAATTTCATAGCCGATTCCGAATGGATGGTAATATGATCTGTACTCGGGACACAACTCCACGTACCGCTTGAGTAAACGGCACTATCTTTTGCCTTGTGTTGCTTTGGTTTGTTTATTTTTTCGTCACTTGAATTCTGTATGTTGTTTATTTATGCATGATTCAATCAAGCGCATGGGCTTAGTGAGTTAGTCCAAAGGTCCTCTATTGAGAGACGAAGAGCCGAAAAGGCCACCTTTGTGACACTACTTCGCCGCGCCGGTTGATGTGTGTTCGGTTGGATGCAAGATACGTTCAATCGGGCATACTTAGTTTGATATTATTGACTTTATCTTTTTATGCATGGTTCAATCAAGCGCATGGGCTTAGTAAGTGGAATGAAAGATCCCTTATGGGGAGGGGTTAAAACCCTTTACCACGATGTTTTGCGCGCGCCGGTTGATGTGTGCTCGGATTGGATGTAAGATGTGTTCAATCGGGCATACTTGGTTTTGATATGATTGGCTCTATTTTTGTATGTGTGATGTGACGCGCATGGCTTAGTATGTTGGTCTAAAGGTCCTCTCTTTGAGAGACCAAGAGCCCCAAAAGCCACCTTTACGGCAGTACTTTGCCGCGCCCCTTTATTTTGTTGTTTATGTATTGCGTCCCATTTCATGCATCAGGTCTGTTCCCGTTCGAACGCGTTTACGAATGCAACTCGAACGCGCATACATTTTGCCTTATCATGCATCAGGTCTCATTTCCGTTCGACGCGTTCACGAACGCCATACGAACGTGAGCATTCTGTTTCACTTCCGTTCGAACGCGTTAACAAACGCCATACGAACGTGAGCATTCTGTCTCATTTCCGTTCGAATGCGTTAACAAACGCCATACGAACGTGAGCATTCTGTTTCATTTCCGTTCGAACGCGTTTACGAACGCTACACGAACGCGAACACACTGAACTGAGACATATTCATCACATGCCACGTATAATTGTTTCTTAGGTGATTTTTTATGGAACCACACATAGTCATTCTTATCTTTGTGCACATAATAATGAAAAGCATGTTTATTCCATTAGTTGCGTCGTTTGCCTTAGTCTTGATTTAACGCATTACGATTCATATGCCTATGCCATGATGACTTTGGAGTATTATTTCTTGTGATATATCGGATGGAAACCCAGACATAAATTCCGTAGCCGATTCCGAATAGACGGTAATGCGGTATGTACTTGGGATACAATTCCAGGTATCACTTGGAAAAGTGCTCACGTGTATGCTTGTGCGGATATTTGTATGCTTGTGTTTTCATGAATATGATATGCTGAATGAAGTTGTATGTTCATTGTTACTTTGAGGTATTTTTAGGCATGTGTTATTAGATATGAGATATATGTGAAATGTATGTATGATTGTTATTTTGTACCCATGAATATAGAAGCATGATATTCTTAGGAATAAGTGTTACTTAAGCCTGATTAAATTATTATGTAAATCCTTTCATTACAAATGGCATAAGTAAGGGACCATTCTGAACCCAACGGTTTGAGGTCTTCCCTTGCGAGGGGTGAGTGCGGCCTTAAATCTCATTTTCCCGGTTCATATCGGGTGGCGACTCCATTATTCTCCGGTTTAGTCCCCCGTGGCTACTCCGTACTCCCGACCGGGCCGCGAGTCCGGGACAGCATGCGTCGCCCCAGATTTCTGTGTTCCCACACCGACTATATAGGCGGTATCCTGATTAAGTCAAATTAAGTCCAACCAGCCATAAAGGCGGAACCAAAATTAAATTACCAACCGACCAATCTGGCGGTATCCTTTATTAGTCAGGTTTAAACCAGATTAAAATGAATTACCAACCGACCAATCTGGCGGTATCCTTTTTAAGTCAATATTTTAAATAGTGAATATATTATTTTTAAGGGAGATTAATCTAAATAGTAACAGTAAACGAATTACCTTTCACCCTCGCTGGGGAAGTTACCTCCTCATGGTAAATAGTAAAAACTGTAAAAAGTAAAAAGTAAAAATTAAATTACTTTTATTAAAAAACGTAATTAAAATTATTTACAAAACTAAAAATTAAAAACTAAAAAACTAAGAACTAAAAGAATCTAGAGAGAGAAACTCTCTCTTTAGAAAGAATATAAGAGAGAGAGTGGTGCACTGAATTCTGAAATCTCGAGCTCAATTTATAGGCCTCGGTAGGCTTCCAGCGTCGCGACGCCAGGGCCCTCAGCGTCGCTACGCCAGCTTTTGTCGACGTGGCAAGCTCTGGTTCATCTGTTTGAAGATTCTGGATAAGCTGATAAGGTGACACGTGGCACGGTAGTTGGGCTTCAATTATTGTGACACGTGGCGGCTTCTGATTGGTCGCTGAGA
Source organism: Zanthoxylum bungeanum (assembly GCA_019454045.1). NCBI lineage: Eukaryota > Viridiplantae > Streptophyta > Magnoliopsida > Sapindales > Rutaceae > Zanthoxylum > Zanthoxylum bungeanum. The sequence continues at coordinate 33,978 of SKCR01049024.1, forward strand.
TTCTTATCCGCCACGTGTCAGATAAGGATTAAATACTCAATTATTGATGCTGACGTGGCGCTGACGTGGCGGTGAGGTGGCGATGACGTTGCGACATATGGGAAAGAGACTGTCGGCACCGTAGAATTGCGACACGTGGCACTTCCTGATTGGCTGATGATGATGTGGCGGTGACGTGGCGGTGTTGACTTGTTGACTTGCTGACGTGGCTGATGACATGGAGATGACATGTGGCACACGTGGCGATGATGACTGTCGGCACCGTATGATGCTGACACGTGGATGGTGACACGTGGCACGGCGCATTTTAGCAAAGTCAAACTTTTCTCAGATTATGATTTGTGGACCCGGCGCACGTTAGCACTGTTCGGCGCATTTTAGGCGTCGCGACGCGGAAGGTCTTGGCGTCGCGACGCTGACAATTTACTGAAATGTCCTTTTTGTCCAATTTTCACTGTTTTGGCCCAAATCACCTCCAGAATGTCCTGAAACTTTATTTATCTACAAAATAACACAAAACACATCAAAACGTTCACAAAAATCAAGAAAATATACAAAATATTAGGTTAAATGAGTGGGAAATAGTGATATAAATATCACTCATCAGTATCTAGTTTGACTAGGAACATTATCTCTATATCTAGTTTAACTCGTTGCGGGTATACATTTATATTCTAGAACACTAAGTGTTTTGTTTATAAAGATGATATTGAGATAAACACATTAGATGTGAATAACAGTATTTATATTTAGAATATAAATGAATCTCAAACATATAACATGACAAACAAATAGCTCAAACTGAATTAATCAGATGAGACTTATTTGTGGCATTGTTGTTTGTGACACATTAACAAGACTCGTATATCCACACTTTCGAAGAGTGGATACTAGGATGGATTTGATTCTAATTCAAATGATGTCTATGAATCTAGTTTAATTAGGCAAAGTGCCTAAAACACCTTTTACTTAGTAAAAGTGCAAATGCCACCGATCTGTTAGCCCTCGTTCATAGTGACATAAGTGAGCCCATGTCTAGCTAGGCTAGATGTGGATATGAATACTTCGTAACCTTTACAGATGTGGCATCGCGTTATGGTTATGTGTATCTTATGAAACACAGGTCAGAAACTTTTGAGTAATTCAAAGAGTTTCTACACGAAGTAAGAAAACAGACCGGCAAAAGTATTAAAAACATTACGATCGGACCATAATGTAAAATACTTAAAGATATCAGTTTCAAGATTACTTGAAAGAGTATGGTATTCTTTCACAGTGGACTCTTCACGGGACACCTCAATTTGACGGTGTGTCCAAACAAACAAACCAAACTTTGTTGGACATGGTAAGGTTAATGACGAGTCGCTCTAAGCTACCAATTTCCTTATGAGGATACACATTAAACAGTGCAATACTTATTTTGAATAAGGTTCCATGAAAATCTGTTAGACAGACTTCATATTAGATATGAACAGGAAAGAAACCGAGTTTCTCATTCCTGAAGATTTGGGAATGCTGGGCATACACTAAATGTTTGGATAGTACCAAACTGGAACCCAAATCGGATAAGTGCCCATTTGAAGGTTGTCCTAGGGAAACCAAAGTATAGTACTTATACAACTCACAAGAGAACAATGTAATTGTTGCTCTCCATGCGGTTTTCCTAAGAGGAATTCCTATATGCAGTGGTAAGTGGGAGGAAAGTAAAACTCGATGAAAATCAGAGTAATACTGTTCCAGGCACCGAGTCCTCACGGAACACCAACACTTTATCAGGGATGAAACTGTACCAATAATCTTCGAATACACAAGAACCGCGTAGGTCGGAGAGAGTCAGAAAATAACCTGGGAGGTATGGGTTTCTGATCTCACCTCATATAGATTTCAATCTTATGAGGAAGACAAACCGGCTACGTATGAGGAAGTGATACAAGGTATCGACTCCTTTTATGGCAAAGTGCCATGAAGTCCGAAATGGATTCCATGTATACCAACTAAGTTTGGACACTGGTTGATGTACCAGAAGGCATTGTGCCTATTGGTACTATATAGGTCTTCAAGGAAAACATACATGGATGGAAACATACAAACGTACAATGCTAGACTTGTAGCGAAAGAGTATCGTCATCAACATGGTGTTGATAAAGACGAAACTTTTTCACTTGTTGCCATGATTAGATCCATTTGGATAATGCTTGCTAATGTTGCATATTTCATTTATGAAATATGGCACATGGATATCAAAACCGCTTTCCTTAACGGAAACCTTTTGGAGGATGTTTATCAACATCATGACGGTTTTGTCGTACCAAAATAAGCAAACAAGGTTTGCAAGTTAAATCGATCCATTTATGGATTAAAGCAAGCATAGCGTTCTTGGAACCAACGTTTTGATAAAATCATAATGATATATGATTTAATTTAAAACGAAGATGATTCTTGTATATATTAGAAGGTTAGTAGGAGCGTACTGACAATGAATGTCCTATAAGTTGATGATGTATTGCTTCTTAGCAATAACATTCCCATTATATTATCGTTGAAAGCTTGGCTTTCATTAAAATTCTCCATGAAATACCTAGGAGAATCAAGCTTTATTCTAGGAATAAAGATATACTGGGATAGATCTAGAAAGCTGCTGACAACCCTCTCAGAGCTTGTACGTTTTTGAAATGTATATGTCCTGATGTCTCATATGCTTTGAGCATATGTAGATATTAGGGATATGCCCTATACCCAACTTGTAGATGGGCTATATGTACATGTATTTGTAATATTTTCATTAATTAATAAAATGGAAATCCTTATTATACGTGTCTTACATAACTTATATGAATCATCAACACTGTAATAAAGCCCTTGGAGTAATAAGACGATGGCTTCCACGCCTTATGAGAATCATTACTCTTAAATGTTCATAGTCATAGTTTTGTGAATAATTTGGGCGTTCATGAAGCGGAGATACTAGCATGATGATATGATCCGCCCTTAAGTGGGGTAGCCGATCTCATAGGCTACTAGCGGAGATCCGTCCGCTTGGTGTATCACATGGATGCATGAGTTGCTCGTGTCCATCGAACTGACCGCCGAAAGTTTTCATATGGAGTGTTTATCCCATGTGTCTGTGAGAACTTTCATGTATCGATTATATGACTAGTCCTTTGACTTGAGGTCTTTATAATCTTATGTGTGGATCAAATAACTTTGACATTCTCCTTCCCCGGTTCAAAAGATCTGGTCATAAGGGTATGATTGGGTCATTTGTTGAAACACATGAAGTTTGTAAATATACAACAGAGAATCGCCACTCTCTCAGATAATATTTTTTTATAAGAGTAGTATTCCAGTTTGCGTGTTGATATGTATGATCAGTGCTTGAGACTGTGGCCACAGCGGAAGAATCATGTGAGATTCTTGGGTTAGCACGATTCATGACACTATCAACATCATACCTTTGACCATATGGGTAGACACTTTCCGTACCCTAGGTCAATAGGTGGGGATACAGTGAGGCGAGGGACCGTATCATATGTAAATCGCATACATAATGGGTATATATATTTTTCCTTCTCATTTGGGGGCCTTGGCATGTTGCTAGATGTCAACCTTGGTCATTGAAATTGAACGACCATCTGATCGGAGGATAATTTATGTTCGATTAAATTATCACGATTCATTTCATGTCCAACTTGAGGGGAACCCAAAAGGTCACACACAACAAAGTCGAAATCAATGGCTAACAGTGCACAGTACAAATATAATAGCATATATGATTGCTGTAGGAATTGTTCATAAATGGTTCAATGTGTTTAATTATTGAACAGATCATTTATGAGGTTTCATAGTGGCTTAGGGATTGGTGAATGACGATAGGGGCACTTTATGAATTGGAATAATAAAAAATTATTATTCATGTGAATAGTAAAATTTTTTTTTTGTTTTGAATTCCAATTCGGCCCAAACTCTTATTAGGGTTTTATAATCTCATTAAACCTAAATTAAGATTCAATGGCTAAGATTAAATTAGCTTTTATCCCACATCGGATTCTTAATTAATTTTGTTGTCTTTTAGAGCACTATATAACCCAACAAAAGATTCTTCACAAATTTGCTACACACAACCTTTCATATCTTGGGTTTATATAAGTGAGCAACTCTAAAGTTCAAGAGTAAGCCACTGATTTTGAGGATCCTTAAGTCTAATTGACTAGAGGAACCTCGAGTTAAAAGTTTTGAGGTATTTGTCTAGGCTAGCACCAAGGGCAAAATACATGTGCACTCAAGGCGTAGTCTTGCCGTTGAGTTTTGGCTTTGGTGTGTGCATCTTTGGAGGCCAAACACTTGGGTGGCTCTTTGGAATGTGGAAGAGCTTGCTGAGTTCGAGAAAATCTTGTAGATTGGAGGGAGGACTGGATGAGTCTACGGTTCAAGTAAGTATTTTTCTTTCTTTATTTTATTTAGAGTTCTTATGATAGTTAGCATGTTTAGGTTTATGTTCTTTGCATGTTTTATGAGTTTTATGCTTAGAATATATAGTAACATGCCTAGGCTTGTAGAATAATCAAAACAAATGGGTCTTGGGCAAAGGGAAATCGGCATAATAATTTTTATTTTCCGCTGCGCACTCGCGGCCGCTTCCCAACAGTGGTATCAGCGAGCCGGTATTTTTTTGATTAGTTCTCTCTCATTTGAACTCGAAATCGGGTGTTTAAAAGCTCGTTGGAAAGCTAACACCCGGAACTTAATTTTAGGCACAAGTTTTGCATGATTTGGTTAAGATTTGAATTATGAAATTACATTTAAAGTTCACGCGTCTGCAGAAAAACGTGAATTGTAAATTTATTTGAATAAAATAAAATGCAATATCATAATTAAATATTAATCAAAGTTATTTAATGCCTAAAATAATTCCAACATATTAAAACTCATATGCTTGATGATTCTATGTATGATTAGAATTGGCAGTGCAAGCATCTAGAGACTTTTTAAGAAATATAGAGTGTATTGCTTATCCCTTAGCTAAGTAATTATTCCGTGATGAACTTAGAGATTTATTACCTTTAAGGCTAATAAATATAAATCACTTGTTTATAATAAAAGACATTATAAAAGATACAAGTGGGTTGAGACCAAGGGGTTAATAAAACTTTCCAACTAAAGTTAATTTAACCAAAGGTATTACTAGAGTTGGATAATGATTTGGTGTCTTCCTTCACTCACTACATTTTTATAGCCAAAAGGAAAAGATGTGAAGACATCTATATAATCATTTACTCAAAGCTTACCTTAAAGCATATTTAAAGTGTTGGACTAATTTGGAGGATCTATTGTTTATTCCTGTCACCAAGGTAATAAGAGCCTAAGAGGTAATGGTATTAAGAGAGTTCGCTCCACCCTCCCTCTGGGGAATTTTCAATGGAGGAATCCATTTGACAGTTATTCACTTAAATTTGCTAAAATCCTCAATAATAATTTAAGTCTAAAATTTGCCTCCCATTGTAAAGTATAGACCCAAAGGGCTTAAACCGTATTGGCGGGACTAGGCTTTACCAGACTGACCAATACCAATTTGTCCCTAAATCATACTATTGACAATGGTTTGATTTTTCTGAGTCATAAGACGCAGCGACCCTTAGGCGTGGTCTTATAACTTAGTGGCAAAGATTGGGTGTCCACAAGGACTAGCCTAAGCTATGACATGTTTGATTGCCCAACCCAATGATCAAGGAATTGTGATTTATATCATAAATTGGTTGGGAACCTACCTAATTATCATATTTTATAACGACCGGCCCTAGTCGAAGTTATGAAATGATGATAATGGGATCCTTGCCCACAAGAAATCCATTATATTGGGGTTAATGCGATTTGCTTAAAATTTTAAAACAATTGAGTGGGAGCAACTTCATAATATTAAAAGCCATGTTATTATGAAACATTAATAAAAACATATTCCTAATTTTAACATTTTCTTTTAACATGTGGGTTAAAATATTTCACAAATATTCAAATGGCAAACTGAGTATCACTTCGTTCCATCCTTGATGAACATAAGCTCAAAGGGGACAACTACAATGACTGGTTTTGAAACCTTAAAATTGTCTTACGACAAGAAAATATTTTATATGTTCTTGAAAGACCATTTCCCCTGAACCCGCAGAAGATGCTGACCAAAATACATTTGATGCTTGGAAGAAACACGTCGATGATGATGAGCAAGCAATTTGCATAATGCTTGGCTCTATGTCGGATGAACTTCAGAAAGCTCACGAAGATATGGATGCTCAAACCATCATATTTCACTTCAAGGAGTTGTATGCAACTTCCGTTCATACCGTGAGATTCCAAGTGTCATGTGCCTTTTTTTCAAACAAGGTATAAGGAAGGATCTGTTAGTGGACATGTGCTTAAGATGATTGGCCATATTGAAAAATTGGCCAACCTCGGGTTCATCATGGATAATGAGATAGGTCAAGATCTAATTCTTCAGTCCTTACCAAAATAATTCTCTAACTTTATTATGTAGTTTCATATGTCTGATAAAGAAGCTACTTTAGCAGAATTGCACAATTTGATAAAGCAAGCAGAGAAGGACTTGAAACCGGAGCTTAAAACCTCCGTCATGCTTACGAGTATGGACCTGAAGCCACGAGGCCCAAAGAAAAATAAGGGCAAGGCCAAGGCTCTAGATCACCTAAAGCCCAATGGTAAGGTGGAGAAGAAAAAGGGAAAAGTGAAATGTTTCTTTTGTGGAAAGAAGAGTCATTGGAAGAAAGACTGCAGATCCTTGAAAGCCAAGGAAGCTAGGGAAGCCCAAGAGGCCAAGAAGCCCAATGCTTCAGGTATGTTGTATATGATTGAACTATATTCTCAAAACTCTGAACCTTCTACTTGGGTGCTTGACACCGGTTGTGGCACTCACTTATGTAACAATGTGCAGGGCCTGAGAAACAGTAGGAGACTCCGTTATGGGGAGGTTGACTGACGCATGGGTAATGGAGTAAAACTGGCTGCATTGTGCGTGGGGACTTATTCATTAGTTTTGCCGAATGGTTTAGTTTTAGACTTAGAAGATTGTTTTTATGTACCTTCTCTAGTAAAGAACATCATTTCAATTTCTTATTTATGTAATAAAGGCTTTTCATGCCTAATAAGTTGTAATGAATGTTCTATTTATTTCAATGAAATAAAATATGGAGATGGTATTTTGAATAATGGTATCTATGTCCTACAAATTAACAAAGGATGTTCAACCTCTAATATATACAACGTTAACTCGAATAATCTTAATGAATCACTTCTATGGCACAGTCGCTTAGGTAATATCAATGAAACAAGATTAACTAAGCTACATAAGGATGTGTATTTCAGACCCTTCAAATATGAACCTTATGGAACTTGTGAGTCTTGTTTACTTGGTAAAATGATCAAATTACCCTTCAAAGGTAAATGACAACGTGCAGCGGAGACATTAGAACTAATACATTCTGATGTATGCGGACCAATGTCAGTCACCACTAGAGGTGGATTCTCCTACTTCATTACCTTTATCGATGATCATTTGCGATATGGGTATGTGTATCTTATGCGATACAAATCTGAAGCCTTTGAGAAATTCAAAGACTTCAAGGCTGAAGTAGAAAACCAGCTTAATAAAAGTCTTAAGTCACTAAGGTCTGACCGAGGTGGTGAATACTTAAGCGGCGAATTTCAAGATTACTTGAGAGAAAATAGCATTGTTTCCCAGTGGACGCCTCCGGGAACTCCAAGCATAATGGGGTCTCCGAAAGGAGAAATCGGACATTATTAGATATGGTCCGATCAATGATGCCAGACACGGATCTACCTCTTTCATTTTGGGGTATTGCTTTAGAAACTGCAACACTACTACTAAACCAAGTTCCTTCCAAGACTGTTAGTCAAACACCATATGAGTTATGGCCTGAGAAACGTCATAGTCTTAGTTATCTAAGAGTTTGGGGATGTGATGCATATGTTAAGCTCACACAAACTAACAAATTGGATGATAGGGCAGTTAAATGTAAGTTTGTTGGATACGCCTTGAACTCAAGAGCATACGTATTCTACGTCCCAAATGAACAAAAAACATTTGTCTCACGAAATGCTAAATTTCTAGAGAATGAATTCCTTCTCAATAAATATAGTGGGAGTAGACTTGACCTCGATGAGGTACGAGAAGAACAAACTAATATAGAACTAAACCTCAGGCCCCTTAAAATGGCAGCGACGGAACAACCACAAGTTATGAACCCAGAAGGTCTGGTAGGGAATGACATGAGCCTGAAAGATATGGTTTCCATATTGATGAGGAACATGATCATGTCATTGATAATGACGATCCCACCAGTTATGACGAAGCAATGTGTGACATTGATTCAGTCAAGTGGCTTGAGGCCATGAAATCTGAAATAGACTCTATGTATCAGAATCAAGTCTGGGACTTGGTAGATGCACCTGAAGGGATAAAACCCATAGGCTGCAAGTGGATTTACAAGCGTAAAACTGATGCAGAAGGCAACATCCAATCCTATAAGGCTAGGTTGGTGGCGAAAGTTTATAGACAAATTCAAGGAATTGACTATGACGAAACCTTCTCGCCTGTTGCAATGAAAAAGTCCTTTCGAATTTTACTGGCACTAGCTGCACACTTTGATTATGAGATTTAGCAGATGGATGTCAAAACAGCTTTCCTTAATGGGAACCTCGTAGAGGAAGTCTATATGACACAACCTGAGGGGTTTGCATCTAAGGATGATCATAATAAAGTATACAAGCTTAAACGATCCATTTATGGACTCAAGCAAGCCTCCAGAAGTTGGAATATACGATTTGATGAGACAATCAAAGAATTTGACTCATAAAAAATGTAGACAAGCCTTGTGTTTACAGGAAAAATAGTGGGAGTGCTGTTGTATTTCTTGTATTATATGTCGATGACATATTAATCATCGGGAATGATATTCCCATGATGCAAGCCACCAAGCAATGATTATCTCAGAATTCTCCATGAAAGATTTGGGAGAAGCAGCCTACATCCTCGGCATTAAGATCTACCGTAATAGATCTAAGAGGTTGTTAGGACTTTCTCAATCTACGTACATAGATAAAGTTTTGAAAAGGTTCAAAATGGAAGATTCCAAAAGAGGTAATTTACCTACTTGTCATGGAATCAAATTATCTAAGAAGCAATGTCCACATACTCCTTCAGATAGAGAGCGTATGAGTAGGATCCCTTATGCTTTAGCAATAGGATCGATCATGTACGCCATGCTATGTACAAGACCTGATGTCTCTTATGCTTTTAGCATAACGAGCAGGTATCAGGCAAATCCTGGTGAGTAACACTGGGCAGCTGTCAAAACAATCCTCAAGTATATGAGAAGAACTAAGGATATGTTTTTGACATACGGAGATTGTTCTGAGATGAAAGTCATTGGTTACTGTGATGCGAGCTTTTAGACCGATAGGGATCATAGCAAATCGCAAACAGGATATCTGTTTAATTTAAATGGCGGTACTGTAAGTTGGAAAAGCTCAAAGCAGTCAACTACATCGGACTCCACCACTGAAGCTGAGTATATTGCAGCATCTGAGGCAGCTAAAGAAGCAGTCTGGATAAAAAAGTTCATCACGGAGCTGGAAGTGCTTCCCGCGATAAAGAATGGCGTCACGATGTACTGTGACAACACGGACGCCATTGCTCAATCAAATGAACCAAGGTCCCACCAGAAATCCAAGCATGTACTCAGGCGATTTCAGTTCATCAGGGAAATTGTTGAGAAAAAAGAAGTTATTATAGAGAAAATACCCACAGAAGATAATCTTGCAGATTCTCTGACTAAAGGGCTGACTCAACAAAAGCATGATAGGCACACCCGAGAGTATGGTGTCCAGATTCATACTAGTTGGCTATAGTGCAAGTGGGAGATTGTTAGGGATATGCCCTATACCCAACTTGTAGATGGGCTATATGTACATGTATTTGTAATATTTTCATTAATTAATAAAATGACAATCTTTATTATATGTGTCGTACATAACTTATATAAATCATCAACACTGTAATAAAGCCCTTGGAATAATAAGACGATGGCTTCCACGCCTTATGAGAATCATTACTCTTAAATGTTCATAGTTATAGTTTTGTGAATAATCTGGGTGTTCACAAAGCGGAGAGACTAGCATGATGATATGATCCGCCCTTAAGTGGGGTAGCCGATCTCATAGGCTACTAACGGAGATCTGTCCGCTTGGTGTATCACATGGATGCATGAGTTTCTCTTTTCCATCGAACTGACCGCCGAAAGTTTTCATATGGAGTGTTTATCACATGTGTCTGTGAGCACTTTCATGTATCGATTATATGACTAGTCCTTTGACTTGAGGTCTTTACAATCTTATGTGTGGATAAAATAACTTTGACATTCTCCTTCCCCGGTTCAAAAGAATCTGGTAATAAGAGTATGATTGGGTCATTTGTTGAAACACATGAAGTTTGTAAAGATACAACAGTCGCCATTATCTCGGATAATATTTTCTTATAAGAGTAGTATTCCAGTTTACGTGTTGATATGCGTGATCACTGCTTGAGACTGTGGCCACAGCGGAAGAATCATGTGAGATTCTTGGGTTAGAACGATTCATGACACTATCAACATCATACATTTGACCATATGGTTAGACACTTTCTATACCCTAGGTCAATAGGTGGGGATACAGTGAGGCGATGGTGTATGGGTTTTTAGGGGCTAAATCCGGTAACGCAGCGGAAGCGGTGGAAAATCATATTTTCCGATTTCAAAACTTTTTCTCGGATTAATTAAATAAACATATTTATTTAATATTCCAATAATCAAATTATGAAAATAAATTCAATAAATCATATTTAAGTGAATTTACCAAATGCCCTTACACTTGGTATTTAGTCCATTTTAATCCGAAATTGATCAAATCAATTTTGAATGATTCTAAATCATTTTTAAGATGAACTTAGCATGTTCAAATCATCAAAACACCAAACAAACCAAATCCCCAAATTTCTTATCTTGGCCGAGAGCCTCCAAAGGGGTGCAATTTGTGCACTTTGTCATTTCATGCTTCAAAACACATCAAGATGTAATCCAATCAACATGAAAATTTATATGCATATATACACATCCAAATACACAACATATATGAAAATCCCTAATTTGGAATTGGTCATGAACCCTAATTTTTCAATTTCCTCAAATTGGACAAATTAGACCAAATAGTTTAAATCAATTACTTTAATCATCATTCTTCCATCCAATCCAAGTCTCAACACAATGAAACAACTCAAGATCAAATCTAGGTCATTTAATAGTGGGTCAATAACTCTAGATTAGCAACATGGTTTCCAAAACCTTAAAAGAAAGCTTACAACTACAATAGTCACAATCTTCTTTCATCACACATGCTCAACACTTCCATCAAAACTTCCATCAACAAAAACACAAAGAATAAAGAAAGAAATAACCTAAGAACATCATATGTTAAAGCCTATATCCTAAGGAACATTTTCCTTACTAATAGTAAGTTGAAGAAACTTACTAAAATCCAAGCTTTCTTGATTTTTCTTTCTTTTCACAGGCTTTCTTTTTTTTCTTCAATGGAGTTTTTCTTTGTAAAGTGTATTAGGTTAAGAATAAAATGAAATGAAAAACAATATATACTTGTACAAGATTTGACTTGGCCGAAAATGCTAAAGCCAATACAAGTTTATTAATTTCATTTTCATTTCACTTTAATTTAGTCAACTTGCATAAATATCCAAATAACACTTTATTAGATATTTAATTAAGTCAACAAAGGCAACTAATATCATTTACATCAAATATCCTAATGTAAGATATTTATATTTTAATTAATTTAATCATTTAACAATTAAATAATAATTAATTAATCAAATACAAATATATTAAATATATGTATAATATTTATATTAAATATTAAAAACATATATTCATTTAGGATATAAGTCAAATAACTCATTTTAACTACTAATTAGTGTATTTAAATTAATCAAGTATTAAATGTAAATAAACAATAATTAGGCAAATGACTATCTAGTCCCTTTAGCACGTATCTTGCGTTTAACCTTTAAACGACTTTATAAATAATCAATGTTATTTATTAATGTTGCTCTAGTGCTCTACGAGTATGTTCATTATTGAGACTCTCTAGATTCAGGTATATCCGTCACGAAATCAAATTTCGTGTTCATAATCTATCCACCCGTAGATTATGACGATCACGGATAATCTCGCTGAATCATACAGGTCGAGGTCATGGCAAATGTATAATTCCCCCGTCACAGGTATCCGGATAATCCCAGAGATATAGATGTAAACGTCAAATCTCTATGGGGATTATCCAGTCGACTATTATATTAGCAATCTCTAAAAGAATGTTTAGAACTAGCTTCTAAACTTTACCACGGGCCCATGGTTTTATCTGATTGCTAATCATATGGACTACTATGCTCTCTGGTACACAGAACTGACGGATCTTATCTTGATACACATAGGACACCCTGAGGATCTATCTACACCCAAAGAACAGGCGGAGGTCTGATCTAAATAGATCGGTGACGTGACTGCCATCTAAGTGTAGAAGATGTCTCATGTGCCCACATGGCATCTCAAGTCTAAGAATCACAAGTGCTACTCAACCCGAGAAGATTTTATTGACATTGGTGTACCATCCATTAAGAATCTTCGGTGAGCGTTCAGTGTTTATCCGCTATAAACACCTACACGTCTATACTAGTCTCCAAGACTAATGGTTCATTGAGAAACCATCGGAATCATATATTCCAGTATACGACATGTACTGGTCTCAACGTGGTTTTCTATACTGACCAGTAGTGTAAACCTTGACCAGGAACAGTCTGAGAATGACAACATCATGATACTACTCAAGTCAGTTACGACGCTTTTGCAACTTCAATTCATGACTCAATAACTTCATTACAGATTCATTTACCATATAAAAAGATTAGTCTTACCATATATATATATATAGAAACTGCATATATTATTCATAATAATAATGTTTTACAGAAGTATTCAAAAGAAATACAACCGGGAATTGGCGCTCTGAGCACCAACCCCAACAAAATCTATCACTTGCTCTAGTGCCAATATCGATTGTATCTAATACCCATCGACTCCACGTGTTTATCAAAGAGCTTCGGAGGTATGGCCTTCGTCAGCGGGTCTGCTACATTATCTTCACTCGGTACCTTGCACATGACAATATCCCCTCGCGACACTATCTCTCGAATGATGTGGTACTTGCGTTCCACATGCTTCGACTTCTGATGCGCCCTCGGTTCCTTTTCTTGTGCAATGGCTCCAGTATTATCACAGTATAACGGAATCGCATTCTCGATACTTGGGACAACTCCCAATTATGTGATAAAGTTATTTATCCACACAGCCTCTTTTGCAGCTTCAGAAGCTGCAATATATTCCGCCTTAATGGTGGAATCAGCTGTCGATCCCTGTTTGGAACTCTTCCAACAAACTGCACCTCCGTTAAGGGTAAAGACAAATCCAGATGTAGACATTCTATCATCGAGATCCGATTGGAAATCGGAGTCTGTATATCCATTAACCTGCAGTTCGTTTCCTCCATAAATTATTAACTTGTCCTTAGTACCTTTAAGATACTTTAGGATATGTTTAATGGCCATCCAATGGTTATTACCTGGATTGGACTGATATCGACTAGTTACGCTAACAGCGAAACTGATATCAGGCCTTGTACATAACATGGCATACATTATGCTACCCAAACACGAAGCATAAGGTTGGTTAGACATTCTAACCTTCTCATCTTCTGTTTGTGGACAAATCTTCTTAGAAAGATGAATCCCATGTCTGAACGGTATGTTTGTTGTCTTACAGTTACCAAAACTATACCATTCCAAGATCTTATCTATGTACGTTGATTGGGATAACCCAATCAGCCTCCTTTGTCTATCTCTATAGAGTTTTATCCCTAAAACATAGGAAGCTTCTCCCAGGTCCTTCATGGAGAAATTCTTACAGAGGTATGCTTTGACGCTTTGTAACATACCTAAATCATTCCCAATGATTAGGATGTCATCAACATATAGGACTAAAAATACGACCATGCTCCCACTGGCCTTCTGATACACACATGATTCTTTCGTATTCTTGAGAAAACCAGACGATCTAATAATCTCGTCGAATTGAAGATTCCAACTTCGTGAAGCTTGTTTAAGTCCATAAATGGACTTCTTAAGCTTACATACCATACCCGAGGTTTCACTGGACGCGAAACCTTCAGGCTGTTCCATATAGATTTCTTCATCAAGAAATCCATTTAGAAAAGCCGTTTTGACATCCATTTGCCAAATCTCGTAGTCATGATACGCAGCTATAGAAAGCAAAATTCGAATAGACTTAAGCATTGCCACCGGCGAAAAAGTTTCATCTTAGTCGACGCCAGGTCGCTGCGTGTAACCTTTTGCTACCAGTCGTGCCTTGTAAGTTTCAACCTTACCATCAGGCCCGTCCTTCCTCTTGTAAACCCATTTACAACGATAGGAACATTTCCTTCGGGAAGCGGAATCAAGTCCCAAACTTGATTTTCATGCATTGAGTCTATCTCGGATTCATGGCACTTGCCATTTCACGGAGTCGATGTCCAACATCGATTCTCTATAGGTGAAAGGATCTGCCTCTTCAACTAAGAGAACATCCAGACTCTTTTCTTGTATCAAATACAAGCGTTCAGGAGGTCTAGATACCCTTCCGACCTACGGAGTGTGTGTGTGTTGAAGGTCCTTCATCTACTTGAACTTCAGGTTCCTCCGTTGGTTCGTTGTTTTCAGGTTGGACTTCATCAAGCTCAACCTGTCTATGATTACCACCTTCTGACAAAAATTCTACTTCTAGAAATTTTGCGAAGCGAGCTACGAACACATTTCGATGCTCGGTATCATAGAACTGATATCCCCTCGTATTCGAAGGATATCCGACAAACCTAAACTTTTTCCCTCGAGGCGAAAGCTTATTTTGCTGAGTCACCCTGACATAGGCAGGACAACCCCAAACCTTAATATAATTAAGATTTGGTGTCCTACCGAACCATATCTGATACGGAGTCGTAGGAACAACTTTTGAAGGAATCTTGTTCAAAAGATGTGCGGCTGTTAAGAGAGAGTAGCCCCATAAATAATAGGGCAAATCTGTGAAACTCAACATTGATCGGACCATATCCAATAAAGTCCGATTTCTCCTCTCAGACACTCCATTGTGCTGTGGAGTACCTGAAGGAGTATATTGAGCGAGAATCCCATTCTCCTTCATATAATCCATGAACTCACCACTCATATATTCGCCGCCTCGATCTGATCGAAGGCATTTAATATATTTACCAGTTTGTTTTTCTACTTCATTTCAGAACTCTTTGAACTTTTCAAAGGTTTTCGATTTATGTCTCATCAAATAGACATAACCGTACCGTGACATATCATCGGTAAAGGTAACGAAGTATGAATAACCACTGTGAGCAGTTTGACTTAGTGGACCACATACATCAGAATGCACGAGTTCCAGTAAGTTGGTGGCACGGTGTCCAACACCAGAAAATGGGGCTTTGGTCATCTTACCATGAATACAGGATTCACAAGTTGGATAGGATTCAATGGTAAGATCTGGTATCAAACCATTCCTAACCAATTGGGTAAGGCGTTTAACGCCAATGTGACCAAGTCTCATATGCCAAAGTTCAATATTATTAATACGGTAAAAAACGTTTATTAAACTCAATATTTAATATATCTTTTGAAGTTTGCAATGTATAATGACCATGCTGGTTTGGACAACAAAGGATCTGAATATTATTACTATCATATAAATATAAAGAACTGTTCTTAATATTAATACAAAAGCCTTCTGTATCCAATACAAAAAGTGATATAATATTAGCTACACATCCAGGTACAAAATGGCATTCATTTAACAAAAGTGTCCCATTCGGCAATGAGATCTCGCATACTCCCACTGCACACATCCAAAAAGTCTCCACTCCCAAACCGCAACTGCATCTCCCCGGCTTCAGCCTCCTGCTTTCCTTCAGCACCTGCAACGAATTGCAAATGTGAATGGGACAAGCAGAATCTAAAATCCAGTTGGATGTAACGGCTTCACAAGCCAAAGATAAATCAATAACTGGAAAAATAAAAGTACCTGATGTAGATGCTCTGTCTCTCCTCAGCTGGGCGATGTAATCAGGACAGTTCTTTTCCAATGCCCGACTTTGCCGCAGTGGTGGCATTTGTCTTCAGAAGCCCTCTTGGGCTTAGCAATCTTCGCCTACTATTGAGGACCGAAAGCCTTCTTCTTCTTCCCTTTCTTCTTCTTTCCCTTGGACCATCCTTGGAAGAAGCGAGAGAGAGAGAGTGAGAAGTAGATCTAGGTGGGCGAGTCGGTACTCCTTCTTAAGATCCTCTTCTGCCGTGAGCAACATCCTATGTAGCTCCTGGTAGGTACAGACAGTCCCGTTCATGTTGAAGTACATCACGAACTGGCGAAATGAAGCTGGAAGTGAACCAAGAATGACACTCCTACCGAGAACGTCATTCAAGATGAGATTATGTTGCCTCAATTGATCGATCAAATCGATCATCTGAAGAACATTGGGCTAACATTTTGCCCCTCATCCAGACGCGCATGGAACAGTTCCATGGCGACTTTGTGAACAATCACTTGTTCTTGGTTCTCAAACGATTGTCTCAATCGCGTCATCATACTATAAGAATCTAGCATACCATAGTACTGTTGCTTGAGTTCGGAGACAGTGAACTAAGGATGTACAATTTAACCCTTAAATCATCATCATTCCAAGTTTCAAAAACTTGGCGTTCCTCCTCCGAAGCATCCGCATCTACAGCAAGGGGCAACGGACCCTCAAGAACATATCCCAGCTTTTCGGAATCGAGGACAATCCTCAAATCCAATTCCCAGTCAGCGAAGTTCTCAGCGCCTTTCAGTTTGTTCGCATCAAGCATACGCGCAAACTGATTTGTGGATTGTGCCGCCATCGCCAATCATCTATCATATAGATCATGAAAAACGGTTAGCAGAAAATAAACAGTTTCATATAATATCAAAAGCATAAACTAGATCATGGATTTTTAATCTAAAAATGCCCCTCCCACTAAATCATGCAATACTGTAATCCCCTAACAGAATACAAAGATTTAATAATTAAATTAAATACTAATAGTGAAAGGTGGATCCCGTGAATATATTTCGGCTCACAGCAGAGGCACGGTCTCGCCTACGTATATTCATCAGGTAGACAACTCATTTGTCAATCATTCTCTAATGACTCATGGGTTTCCGGTCCTGGTCGTTTCTCGTTGTCGCTGCGAAGGCAGGCCCACAAGGAGACGTACCAAGGTTAAACTCGTCAATGATAAACTCAAGTTACTTACGTAATCCTGACAGCTATGGCACGTTCAGAATTCCGCTTTTACTTGAATTTACCTAGTATCAGATATACATCCGGTATAAATAAATCTCTATCGGCTACACCCTCACCGCAGAGGCACGGTCTCGGATGTAGTCACAGAGAAGTATTCATAAACCGTATTGACAAGACGGACCACATAACATGCATCAAATACATAATTACATTAAAATATTAATTAGGGATTTTCCGCTAAGTGTCATACACCCTAAATCTAACCAAATTAGATTATAATAAGCATGTATAAAGTCAAGAAAACATGATTAAACATTGATTTAATTAAAGCTAATCATTTTAGGGGGCCTAGAATCAGACTCGCTCTGATACCATTTTGTAGGGGTTTTTAGGGGCTAAATCCGGTAACGCAGCGGAAGCGGTGGAAAATCGTATATTTTCCGATTTCAAAACATTTTCTCGGATTAATTAAATAAACATATTTATTTAATATTCCAATAATCAAATTATGAAAATAAATTCAATAAATCATATTTAAGTGAATTTACCAAATTGCCCTACACTTGGTATTTAGTCCATTTTAATTCGAAATTGATCAAATCCATTTTGAATGATTTAAATCATTTTTAGATGAACTTAGCATGTTCAAAACATCAAAACACCAAAGCAACCAAATCCCCAAATTTCTTATTCTTAGCCGAGAGCCTCCAAAGGGGTGCCATTGTGCACTTTGTCATTTCATGCTTCAAAACACATCAAGATGTAATCCAATCAACATGAAACTTTATATGCATCATATACACATCCAAATAACAACATATATGAAAATCCCCAAATTTGGAATTGGTCATGAACCCTAATTTTTCAATTTCCTCAAATTGGACAAATTAGACCAAATAGTTTAAATCAATTAATTTAATCATCATTCTTCATCCAATCCAAGTCTCAACACAATGAAACAACTCAAGATCAAATCTAGGTCATTTAAGAGTGGGTCAATAACTCTAGATTAGCAACATGGTTTCCAAAACCTTAAAAGAAAGCTTACAACTACAATAGTCACAATCTTTTTTCATCACACATGCTCAACACTTCCATCAAAACTTCCATAAAAAAAACAAAAAGAATAAAGAAAGAAATAACCTAAGAACATCATATGTTAAAGCCTAGATCCTAAGGAATATTTTCCTTACTAATAGTAAGTTGAAGAAACTTACTAAAATCCAAGCTTTCTTGATTTTTCCTTTCTTTTCACAAGCTTTCTTTTTTTTTTCTTCAATGGAGTTTTTCTTTGTAAAGCGTATTAGGTAAGAATAAAATGAAATGAAAAACAATATATACTTGTACAAGATTTGCCTTGGCCGAAAATGCTAAAGCCAAATACAAGTTTATTAATTTCATTTTCATTTCACTTTAATTTAGTCAACTTGCATAAATATCCAAAACACTTTATTAGATATTTAATTAAGTAACAAAGGCAACTAATATCATTTACATCAAATATCATAATGTAAGATATTTATATTTTAATTAATTTAATCATTTAACAATTAAATAATCAATTAAATAATCAAATACAAATATATTAAATATATGTATAATATTTACATTAAATATTAAAAACATATATTCATTTAGGATATTAGTCAAATAACTCATTTTGACTATTAATTGATGTGTATTTAAATTAATCAAGTATTAAATGTAAATACACAATAATTAGGCAAATGACTATCTAGTCTCTTTAGCACGTATCTTGCGTTTAACCTTTAAACCACTTTATAAATAATCAATATTATTTATTAATGTTGCTCTAGTGCTCTACGAGTATGTTTCATTATTGAGACTCTCTAGATTCAGGTATATTGAATCATACAGGTCGAGGTCATGGAAAATGTATAATTCCTCCGTCACAGGTATCCGGATAAATCCCAGAGATATAGATGAAAACGTCAAATCTGTATGGGGATTATCCAGTCGAATATTCTATTAGCAATCTCTAAAAGAATGTTTAGAACTAGCTTCTAAACTTTACCACGGGCCCATGGTTTTATCTGATTTCTAATCATATGGACTACCTATGCTCTGGTACACAGAGCTGACGGATCCTATCTTGATATACATAGGACACCCTGAGGATCTATCTACACCAACGAACAGGCGGAGGTCCGATCTAAATAGATCGGTGACGTGACTGCCATCTAAGTGTAGAAGATGTCTCATGTGCCCACAATGACATCTCAAGTCTAAGAATCACAAGTGCTACTCAACCCGAGAAGATTCTTATTGACGTTGGTGTACCATCCATTAAGAATCTTTGGTGAGTCGTTCAATGTTTATCCGCTATAAACACCTACACGTCTATACTAGTCTCCAAGACTAATGGTTCATTGAGAAACCATTGGAATCATATATTCCAGTATACGACATGTACTGGTCTCAACGGGTTTACTATACTGACCAAGTAGTGTAAACCTTGACCAGGAACAGTCTGAGAATGACAACATCATGATACTACTCAATGTCAGTTGCGACGCTTTTGCAACAGTATCATGACTAATCATTCTAAGGTCATTACGTCTTTACCATATAAAAAGATAGATTATATTATAGAAACTGCATATATTATTCATAATAATAATGTTTTACAGAAGTATTCAAAAGAAATACAACCGGGAATTGGCGCTCTGAGCACCAACCCCAACAAAATCTCTCACTTGCTCTAGTGCCAATATCGATTGTATCTAATACCCATCGACTCCACGTGTTTATCAAACAGCTTCGGAGGTATGGCCTTCGTCAGCGGGTCTGCTACATTATCTTCACTCGGTACCTTGCACACGACAATATCCCCCTCGCGACACGATCTCTCGAATGATGTGGTACTTGCGTTCCACATGCTTCGACTTCTGATGCGCCCTCGGTTCTTTAGTTTGCGCAATGGCTCTAGTATTATCACAGTATAACGGAATCGCATTCTCGATACTTGGGACAACTCCCAATTATGTGATAAAGTTCTTTATCCACACAGCCTCTTTTGCAGCTTCAGAAGCTGCAATATATTCCGCCTCAGTGGTGAAATCAGCTGTCGATCCCTGTTTGGAACTCTTCCAACAAACTGCACCTCCGTTAAGGGTAAAGACAAATCCAGATGTAGAGTTTCTATCATCGGGATCCGATTGGAAATCGGAGTCTGTATACCCATTAACCTGCAGTTCGTTTCCTCCATAAATTAATGGCCATCCAATGGTTATTACCTGGATTGGACTGATATCGACTAGTTACGCTAACATCGAAACTGATATCAGGCCTTGTACATAACATGGCATACATTATGCTACCCAAACACGAAGCATAAGGTTGGTTAGACATTCTAACCTTCTCATCTTCTGTTTGTGGACACATATTCTTAGAAAGATGAATCCCATGTCTGAACGATACGTTTGTTGTCTTACAGTTACCAAAACTATACCGTTCCAAGATCTTATATATGTACGTTGATTGGGATAACCCAATCAGCCTCCTTTGCTATCTCTATAGAGTTTTATCCCTAAAACATAGGAAGCTTCTCCAAGGTCTTTCATGTAGAAATTCTTACAGAGGTATGCTTTGACGCTTTGTAACATACCTAAATCATTCCCAATGATTAGGATGTCATCAACATATAGGACTAAAAATACGACCATGCTCCCACTGGCCTTCTGATACACACATGATTCTTCCGAATTCTTGAGAAAACCAGACGATCTAATAATCTCGTCGAATCGAAGATTCCAACTTCGTGAAGCTTGTTTAAGTCCATAAATGGACTTCTTAAGCTTACATACCATACCCGAGGTTTCGCTGGATGCGAAACCTTCAGGCTGTTCCATATAGATTTCTTCATCAAGAAATCCATTTAGAAAAGCCGTTTTGACATCCATTTGCCAAATCTCGTAGTCATGATACGCAGCTATAGAAAGAAAAATCCGGATAGACTTAAGCATTGCCACCGGCGAAAAAGTTTCATCGTAGTCGACGCCAGGTCGCTGCGTGTAACCTTTTGCTACCAGTCGGGCATATATGATTGATGTATGAATTGTTCATAAATAGTTCAATGTATTTAATTATTGAACATATCATTTATGAGGTTCCATAGTGGCTTAGGGATTGGTGAATGACGATAGGGGCACTTTGGGAATTGGAATTAAAAAAAATTACTATTCACATGAATAATAATTTTTTTTTATTTGTTTTGAATTCCAATTCGGCCCAAACTCTTATTAGGGTTTTATAATCTCATTAAACCACTAAAGTAAGATCCAATGGCTAAGATTAAATTAGCTTTTATCCCACATCGGATTCTTAATTAATTTTGTTGTCTTTAGAGCACTATATAAACCCAAAGAACTCTTCACAAATTTGCTACACCAAACCTTTCATATCTTGAGTTTATATAAGTGAGCAACTCTAAAGTTTAAGAGTAAGCCACTGATTTTGAGGATCATTAAGTCTAATTGACTAGAGGAACCTCGAGTTAAAAGTTTTGAGGTATTTGTCTAGGCTAGCACCAAGGGCAAAATACCCGTGCACTCAAGGCGTAGTCTTGCCGTTGAGTTTTGGCTTTGGTGTGTGCATCTTTGGAGGCCACACACTTGGGTGGCTCTTTGGAATGTGGAAGAGCTTGCTGAGTTCGAGAAAAGCTTGTAGATTGGAGGGAGGACTGGAGGAGTCTACGGTTCAAGTAAGTCTTTATCTTTCTTTATTTTATTTAGAGTTCTTATAATAGTTAGCATGTTTAGGTTTATGTTCTTTGCATGTTTTATGAGTTTTATGCTTAGAATATATAGTAACATGCCTAGGCTTGTAGAATAATCAAAACAAATGGGTCTTGGGCAAAGGGAAAACATCATAATAATTTTGATTTTCCATTGTGCACTCGCGGCCGCTTCCCAACAGTAGATGAAAAAAGGCTAATCCAGGTGATGGTCACTGGATTGATGCCAAGAACATCCTTGAGTATCTTGGACGAACTAAGGATGCTTTCTGGGAATATGGGGAAATGAGAACTTGAGGTTACTAGGTTCACCGCTGCATGTTTCCAAACTGACAAAGACGACTTTAAGTCGCAATAAGGGTACATATTTAGTTTGAGTAACGGAACAGTGAGCTGAAAATCTTCCAAGCAAGATACTGTTGCCGAATAAATAACAAAAGCGGAACATTGCTACAGCTGAGGCAGCAAAATAAGTATTTTGGATCTATATAATCCTAATTGGATTAGGTGAAGTTCTGTTAGCAGCTGAGCTGGGCTATAGCACAGGCTAAGGAACCGTGGTCTCATCAACGATCCAAGTATTTACTTCAATTATTTCATATGATTCGTAAGATCATACATCGTGGCGATGTGATGATCGAATAAATCGCATCAGATGATAACCTTGTAAATCCGCTGACGAAAGCTGTTTCTCAACAGAAGTTTGAGCGACCCATACATAGTTCAGGTTTAGGACAAGTGGGAGATTGTTGGACAATTATGACCCATAGCATCACTATTTGTACAGAACATGGTGTTGTTGTACAAATTAACTATGTGACAAATGAAATTGCTCTTTTATCATTTGTAATTGGATTACCGGGATATATAAATGATAAAAATCCATATGATTAGTACCAGATTAATAAGATATGAGACAGTATTAATCCACACAAGGTTTAATCATTAAATATCCCTAGTCGTAGTATTATCGAGACTGGACATCGATAATACGAAATAGACTAGTATTGCACTTGTGCGCGTTATGGAAGCGTAACGGCATAGTTCTCATATATTTAAGTATTAGATACTTATGCAAGTGTAATATGAGGTTGTGTTTGCCGATGGTACGGAAACAGCTTCGCTCTGGATAGACCCCTCGGAATCCCATTGGTAGTGTGACTATGTGTCTATGGGAATCCGAATCAGGGTAGGTGTATTTGGTCTTAACTTGAGACTTGCATCGCTAATACTTGCGACAATCAGTATACTTTGGTTTTGGTCATCCGGGGCTTTAACAGGTTCTGTGTACGCCTTTTCTGGGTATACTGAGAATCATAGTGTATTGGGTGTGATGTCAAAATGGAAGTATCAGTTCAGTCATATGGAGATGATGATCACGCAGGGGTACAGAACTGGTACTCTCTAATATGCTGCAGCTATCGGGATAATATGACAAGGTCATGATTATCCGATTAAAGAGACTAGTTGCTAGTGATCCGATATGTGCTTCGTACGGGGCAGACACAATTCCAGTCCCAGGCCTAGCATGTGAAATCAGATACTGGATCGTAATACGCAATACTACGTATACTACACGCCTGACAAGATTACATATTCCTTAAAAGAATATTTTTGGAGAATTGGTAGACACGATGCTTTGCTAGAAGCCAACCATGTCTTGTAAATCGGTAAGAACGTGGTACGAGGTACGCACCTATTCGGATAGTCCGACGACCGTATTTACTGCAAACATATCCAGGGATCTCATGGGTTGCTTCCCAAAGATTCACCGATGACGTTTGACTCGAACAGAATTAATCTGGGATTAATTATGAGAGAGAGAAAATTAATCTAGGATTAATTGCGGAAAGAATTTATCTGGGATAAAATTCAAATAGTAGAGAGAGAACGATTAATTTGGAATTAATCGATTAAATAATATATTCGATATATTAAATGAAATTTGATTTCATAACGGAATTAAAATTGGATTTTAATTCGGGCGAACGAATAATTTAGAATTAATTCGTGAGCGACTTTCGTAATAATTTTGCGAGGCATTATTATTTAATTAAATTGATTTAATTAGGTCGCAACGGAAAATTCGTTAATTCGGAATTAACGAACCCGAGCCCGACCGAAGTTTCGCGTTGAAATTGTTCGACTTAAATTCGGAATTTGCAAGTGGTGGGACCCACTTGACTTACATCACACTTTTGACTTGTGATACAAATTATTATTTGTATACCCAATTGTGGGACACAGAAACTGGACGACGCATGATGTTCCAGGCTCACGGCCTAGTTGGGAGTACGGAGTAGCCACGGGGACTAAACCGGAGAATAATGTAGTCCCACCACCCAGTATGAACCGGGAAAATGAGATTTAAGGCCGCACTCACCCCTCGCAAGGGAAGACCTCAAACCGTTGGGTTCGGAATGGTCCCTTACTTATGTCACTTGTAATGAAAGGATTTATGTAATAATTTAATCAAGTTTAAGTAACACTTATTTCCAAGAGTATCATGCTTCTAAATTCACATGTACAAGATAAAACTTACACCTAAATTTACATATATTTCAGATCTAAGATTGCATGCTTGAAAGTACATCAAAGTAGCAATGAACATACAACTTCATTGGCATATTATATTCACGAAAGACACAGGCACACACACTGACCACACAAGCACTACCGTCCATTCAGAATCGGCTACGGAATTTATGTCTGGATTTCCATCCGATATACCACAAGAAATAATACTCAAATGCTATCATGACATAGATATATGAATTGTAATACGATACGTTGAGCCAAGACGAAGGTAAATGATGTAACCAATGGGATAAACATGCTTTTCACTATGATGAGTACAAAGATAAGAATGACTATATGGGATTTCATAATACAACGAGTCCTCCAAACTAGTCTGTCACAATGAGCTACGGATAATGATTATCTTGGTGCCTTCATAGCTTTTCCTTCTAGAAAGGTAGTGAATGAAGGAAGACACCAAACCATCACCTAGCCTTAATAATGCCTTCGATTAAACCCCTTTCAACCCACTATAGACACGGTTAACTAAAGCACAAATCATAATCATTACAAGACATTATTTCGGGGCCGATTCTCTATCCCAGTGGAGTCTCCAGACTGTAGGACACAGAACTTTACGACGATGTTCTAGGCTCGCGGCCTAGTTGGGAGTACGAAATAACATGGAGTCGCCACCCAGTGTGAACTGGGACAAAGATTTAAGGCTGCACTCACCTCTCGCAAGGGAAGACCTCAAACCGTTGGGTTCGAAATGGTCTCTTACTTATGTCACTTGTAATGATGTGATTTGTGCAATAAACTAACCGAATCTATTCAACATTCATGCGCAAGGGTAATCTACGTCTAGTATGCATTCATCAAAATAACTCCTAATCTAAGTTTGCAGGCTTGAAAGTAAGTCTTTAAACTGAAAACACACAATATCACATAATGAGCACATTGAACCATTAAACAAAAATAAACAAATAACCATTTAAACATAAATGTAAACTAAACAAAATACCATGCATAAAACAACATAATCATGCTTGAAAATAAACAATAAACTAGACTACATCATGCTTTAAATAATAACTAAATAATCTACGAACTACATCATGCTCAAACACAAGTTTGGATGAGACGAAATATGTGTCTCTTAAGTGGTACGTGGCGTTGTATCCCGAGTACAAACCGTACTATCGTCCATTCGGATTCGGCTACAGAATTTACGTTCGGGTTTCCATCCTATATACCACAAAAGGGAACACATATTCCGCTCATCCAACAATCACATCATGCTTTAAACGACTCTCATGCGATAATATATTAAAATAAATAAAAGAAACGAAAGATAATAAGTAAAAAGGGTGCCCTCAGGTCTAACCTCTTTTGTCGTCTCTCGAAAGTGCGTTACACGTCCGTTGGAAATGTGGATGATCCGTAACTCTTTTGATTCACCAACTCAATGTTTTTCCTCGCTGTTTCGCTGTTTGGGCTGCTGTTTTCACTTCGTTTCGCTGCTGTTTTTGTTGTATTTTCTGGTTATTGTTTTAAGGCAAATCGGGGATTGTTTTGGCGGTTTTGGAGGTGTGTTAGGAGGCAGTTTTCGTCACAATTGGGGCAGTTTTCGGATGATTTTTCAGTGCAGTTTCTGAGCAATTCAGGGTCCAAGGTGCGGCAGTTTTGGGTCCAAGGTGCGGCAGTTTTGGAGGGGGCTGTTAAAGGTCTTGGTCTTCAGCTCGTGTGAAGGCAGGGGGCGTTGTTGCGTAAAAGGCAGCTGGCCTGTTCGTGGGGCAAAGGCTGAGTGGTTGGCGAGAGAGTGTGTTAGTGGGGTAAATTTGCGGCAGTTTTTGTGTGTGCAGTGGGTGCAAAATCGTGCAGGGCAGTGAGGGATTATGACGAGTTGAGAGGGGGGTAACATGGACAAAGGCAAGGTCGGTGCGCTGAAGGAATTAAAGGCGTGAAGGGCTGCTACGTTGGGTGCTAGGGGCTGCTACGTTGGATGAGGTTGAGGGGCGAGGCTTGGCTAATGGCATGGAGGGTTTGTTTGTTTATTGTGAGTGGGTTTGTGAAGACAGATGGCGTGGTGCATGGGGGGTTTCAACGTTAGTGGGCCAAGGTTTACGTGAGAGAGAGTGAAGTTTGAGATGATGAGGGTTTGCTTTGGGCGTGTCTCGGCTGGTTTAGTGCGTGTGAGGTTGAGGGTTACGTGATGAGGGGCTGTTGCATGAGTTGAGGCCGTGGGGTATTTGCGTGAACAAAGGCAAGGTCGGGAGTATTTTCGTGTGGAGAGGGGAGAGAAGGGCAGGTTTATGGTTATTATTTTTGTGTTTTTTGTGTGAATCTGTC
Organism: Zanthoxylum bungeanum; assembly: GCA_019454045.1. Lineage (NCBI taxonomy): Eukaryota > Viridiplantae > Streptophyta > Magnoliopsida > Sapindales > Rutaceae > Zanthoxylum > Zanthoxylum bungeanum. The sequence continues at coordinate 61,108 of SKCR01049024.1, forward strand.
CCGGCCTGATAAAGGGGGTGGATGCCTCTTTTTATAGGCAAAGGGATGGAGGCTTACCTTATTTGAGAAGGAGAATGATTTTGTGTTTTAATTGGATATCTTTTTAATTAGTATTTGATAAGAAAAAATCTTTTAATTAGGGAAGTATTTTAAGTGAATTAGGAAAGCTTTTGATGAGATTTTATTTGATTTTTTAAATTTTGGTATGTGATTTTTTTAATTTGGGAAGGTGATTTAATTTAATTTAATTTAATTTAATTGGTTTTAATTGGTTTTAATTTAATTGGATTTAATTTAATTGGATTTGATTTTAATTTAATTTCAATTTAATTGGTTTTAATTTAATTTTTGACATGTGTTTTAAATGTTTTAATTGTGATTTAAAGGGCTTGGTGTGTGGTTTAGGGATATGTGGGCATGGTTTGTGTCTTACGGGGGTTTGGGCCAATGGTGTGCTTTGAAACAGAGGTCCAACAAGCGAGTCCGAAGCTAATCCAATGAGTTAAACCCAACCAAGTGTCAATTCTTGACCTTTTCCCTTCCGACGTCCGTTTCCCGCGGCTTTCACAATCAAAGAGGTAGTGTCTCCATACGAGACTCATCATCGGGACTTATATGTAAAAATGCAGTGCCTACACTCAGCCATGAGAACCTGATTGTAACCTGAAAATCCATCTGCAAATGAATACATGGCAGATAAAGCTGTACTATCAACCAGAACATCTATATACGGCAGAGGAAAATCATCTTTTGGACAAGCCTTGTTGAGATCTCTGTAGTCTACACACATTCTGACCTTCCCGTCTTTCTTTGGCACCGGCACTGTATTAGCCAACCACTCAGGATACTTTACTACTTCCAGGAACCCCACATCTATCTGTTTCTTAACCTCATCTTTGACTTTCTCAGCCATTCTGGTCTCATCCGTCGGAGTTTCTGTTTTATTGGCCTCATATTTGGATAAGTTGGTATTGTGTACTGGGCAATGTTTTTGTCTACCCCAGGCATGTCCTCATAGGACCAAGCAAACACTTTGGCATATCTGACCCCACTTCTTCTAGTTTCCCCCTCTCTTCGGAGGTTACTTCACTTGCAATCAGGATTTCCTTGGGGTTCTCAAGTGTACCCAAGTTAAATGCAGTAGTTCTGGCTGAACTGATGTCAAATATGCTTGATTCGTGCAGAGTAAATGGAAATGACTCAGGCAAGTAAGCAAAAGAAATGTCTTTATTATTGGATAATGCGGAAGTACATTCAAACAAATCAGGAAGGTAAATGTCTTCATGATCTATAGACACTTCTTCATCTGCAATCAGGTCTTCCTCAGACTTTTCGCCCTCTCCCAGAGTCAGGCTCTCCAACTTCATTAGTTCTTCATCCCAATTCTCTTCTTCTTTCTTCACAATTTCTTCAACTATCAGCTTCTTACCCAACATATCCTGGAAGATCTCAAACCCATGTACCACAATTCCATTAACTTCCACAGGTTCAGGCTCCCTTTGATATCCTGAAGCTTTCACAAAACACTCCATCAGTTTCAGGCCCTTTTTTCTTCATCAGATTTGTACCCCAAACCTTTCTGAGTAGTCTGTCCTCTGAAATCTAGCAATTTTGAACCTTCACCGGCTCAAACTTCATTTTTTCATGATCCTAGCCACCATAGGATCCACCCATTCCTCAAAAGTA